>JASAMV010006390.1:0-91418 GCA_030248065.1 Rhynchonema sp. JSB1_4
TGTCTGTTGTAATTACGGTAGACCATTGTAACGCAACGTAACAGAATATTAAACAACCTTGAAATATGATGGCAACTCAGTGTAAGCGACATCAAATGGGTAGACGAAGTAATAAACAGCCAAAAATATTCCAAAACTTAGCGGAAACACCAATCTCGACACCCGATCAACTCTCTTAGTTGCATCCTGATAGTCTCGTTGCAGTGCAGTGTAGTGGTCACGGCGTTGTTGTTGCTGAAATTGTCAGTCAGTTTCGTCAATCAGTTTTGTCAGTCATTCGTATCTTTTTGGGGTTATTTGGCTGGCCAATAGATTCACACACACACTGGCGATGTCCTAGTACACCGTACGTCTGGGGTGAAACGAACAAAACTCTCGCTGCTGTTTCACCCATTTACACTTTGCCTGCTGTCTGAACTGATTGGATCATTCAATGCTGCTACTGTTTTAAGGTTTTCCGGAGCCAGCAATATCCACAAAAGAAAGCCTGGAAGTCTTTCTCAGTCGTTGGCCGGGCGATTCCACAAAGCAGGTTTGGCAAGAACCACTTTGAGCAAGCGAAACGAGCAGAGCTCTATTTCGTCAATGGCCAGGCTGATTTTGGTATCAGGCTTACTAGGTAGTGGCGGATCCAGCTTTTGGCGAAGGGAGGGGCCAAATCCAAAAAGTCGTTCTTATCGCAGTGCTTGTTCCATTTTTGAAAAGTCATTTTTATCTAGTGTTTGCTTAGAATTTCGCGCTGTTCACACCAAATATTAAAACAAAATGTAACAAACGCGCCAAGCGTGCGAAGCTCTCCGATTTTGGGCACTTTTTACGCGTGCGAGAGAGCTAAATTTCATTGAAAATGGGTTACTCCGTGACGCGCCAAACGCGCGATTTTTGGACTTCTGAAGTGTATCAGAGGGGAAATCCTGCGATTTAGGGGTCTTTTTTCATTTTCCCTCAAAACGGTGCCCCCTTCAGGGGCCAAATGACCAAAGGGGGGCATGGCCCCTGTGGACCCCCGGATCCGCCCTTGGGCTTACGCATAGGCCTAGGCTTGCACTCAGGCCTAGTTTGTGTTTGGGCTTAGGCTTAGGCTTCTGCCTTATCTGTTTTCAGGTTCTGCTCTTTTGGACCTCCCACCTAAGCCCCTGCTCTTTTTCACTTGCTCAAAGTGGTCTTGCTCAAACCGGCTTTGCTCAATTGCCCGTGCGCCTGTCAGTCATCACACAGTTTTCAGACAAGTCAGTGGGATGCAGTTTTCGTCGCAAGGCAGTCGTGCGGTAATGACTAGCTTAATTTCTGACTGATAAAACCGATTTACATGATCACAATATTGAACCTTGGCCTGGTTATCGCCAGATGTCGTTGCTGATTCATTTTGTCTGCTTCGCTTTTCGATCAGAATCGGTTTTCTCATCAACCCCTCATTCGCGTCTGCCACTTTCGGTCGTCCGCCGGTCAGTCGCAGGAACCACAGCAACAAGTGGGACCTGGCAGTGCACAAGAAAGTTTGTGACCGCAAAATTTCTTCTCTTCGACCAAAATCCCTTGTCGCTCCCAGCTCACCAATCTGACATTAGACTAGTTATTGTCTGGTTTCAACTCGAAATACTTTAGACTCGACACCTCGAAGGACACGTAACGACACGAGGCATTGGTCTGCTGCTTTACCGATTGAGCTAGAAACGGCGGGCGAAATCTTGGACCCCACCCAAGATAATGGACTTTAGCTGAATCACCTGGCAATGTCGTTGACTGGCGCCGACGTCATGCCGCGGCCGATCTGACCGAAACTGGAACATTCAACGGTTTCTGCATGTCTGCTTGGGCGCGATTTGGGTTCAGAAGTTCCAGATTTTGTCCGTAAAACAAAGTCCCAGGTGACTTTTACATCTAAAATCCATAATGTTGGTGCAAATCTCATCACAGCTAAATTTAGGACATCCCAGGAACATGTACATACGTATTGGTCGGCGCATTTTGAGATTGGGTCAGGTTGGGTGTGATCGGGGGTACAAAAAAGATGGGTTGGGTCAAGTGTTGCGATTTCGTTGTTTGTATTTTCTACCGGCGAAAACGTTCCTTGCAACTCAGACGGGAACCACTTGTACGCTGGTCGAAACGTACCGAAACAACGAATTTGAATGACCCAACCCATTTTGCCACACACGACCAAACCCGTCCCGAATACCAGTAAAGTGCACATCGACTGCTGTATTTCTGGGAAAAATAAATCCATTGCTGAAAACACAAAAAACTGTTTTTTTTTATATTTGGGTGCGGTTAAACACTTGGGTTGAGGCTATCGCGGTCAGTAGACAGATTGTGAAACGCGCACTGTCAAATATGTAGGACATCGTTGCAGAATATATCCATGTGGACCCGAGTGATCATTCAGCGAACCAACCAACCGCAGTGCTTTCTGCGCCAAACTGTTGACGAGTGCAAACTCAAGCAGACCAGCGAATACGAACACTTGACATGCGAAAAACCACACGTCGACCGCTTTGATGTACGACACTGGCGGCAAGACGTCGCTCACGCCGGCCAACTGGACAAATTCGTGTGCAAATTCGAATTTCTAGCATTTTTTAAGATAAACATGCATATAGACAATCTTTTAAATCTGGCCAACAACTGCCGAACAGTTCTGATTAACCTTGACATTTTACAACGGAGAATATCCCAAATGAGACCGCGTTCGCACTGATGACCCCTGATGCCACTTCGGTCTGTCTGCGAAAGCAGGGCGAAACAGACCATCATTTCTGCACTCAATACATACACACAGAGTGCGTTGCGTGCGGGAGGATTTATCAGATCAGACGTTATTTTCGTCATACGCCGCCATAGAAAAAACGACCTGTGGTGGTACTACTGCCGGCACTACTTTACGATGTACCAAAAGGCATAAGCTATTTTGCCGTGGCTATTGCGAGCTCGAGCTTGGAGGATCATTCAAGCAAACACGGTAGCCCGAACCTGATTCTGTGTTTAAAATGTTGAACCTAAATCTGCGCCTAAGTTAGGCGCGGTCTAAGCCTATCGTCAGACAAATCACCCTGCTATACCAGTTTACCTGAGTGGTCAAGGTGAGCAGTGCTGTGATCGACAGTGTGATCCTTGCGGGCACAGCTGAGTAGTCAATCCAAAATGACACCCACGATACAACGACCATCAGTCCCGGTGGCACGTACGTTTGCAGCAGATGGTACAGACCCGAACGCTTCAGATAGATCAAACCGGCCAGACGCGAGGTGTTGGCTGGAAACAGGAATTTAGCAGGGATAGGTACTGAAGATCACTGTGGGTATTGGTCGCACGATGCGCTGCGCGATCACACACAAAGAATGCAGTCAGTAAAATGTTTCAGTCCCGCAGGAATGATCTGTCTGGTGATATCTCATCTTGATCACCCGAATCTTGTTTTAACACAGCAGCGAGGTTTACTGATGCCAACTGGTTTTGACCAGCGTAAAAGTGTTCATTATAGGTAACGGACAATACGCTTTTGACAACAGTCTGAGATTAAAGCTACACAAAACCCTTGTCACGTTACATTCAATATTTACATAAACGGTCCAAACGAAAATCTTTCGAAATATATAAGTGTTTCCTGTTTTTCTTGGTCCAAGGAAACGAGCGGCCCCGTGTTATAACTGAACTTCTAGTTGGGGTCGAGATTACAATTTCGACTCAATCACGCAGCTGGAAAAAACGTGTCAAAGTTTACCTATGGAATCTAACAACAACAATGTTTCACATGCTCGCTGTGAGCTTTGCACGTGTGCGCTGCCAGCATGTCAATGAAACATTTCGCTATGTTTGCTGCTGAGTGTCGTGCTCGGATTAACAAGGACACATTCTTATTCTCTTTCATTAGTTTTCTGAAATCTCGACCCCAAACTGGAGTTGAGTTATAACGTGGGGTAGCTTGTTTCCTTTGACTTGCATAAAAAGGAAACACTATACTTATATACTGGGAGACAAAAAATCTCCAGACCCATTTGCGTGCCGAAGGTCGATGTTGCATAGATAATTTCTTCCAAGTATTCCACAGTCTCCGTTTTATCGATGTAATACTGCGGCAGTTCAATGGTTGGATTGAGTTGCATTCGAATTGATTTGTTGCTTGACCATTGTAGCACACCGTGTTTGGCCGTATATTGATCTTAAATATCGTTTTGCTGATTAAGACACTTGCATCGAACTTGGGGATCGGATCGGATACCTATTGGACAGTTGGGAGTAAAAACAATTGTGTGGTAAAGCGGTCGAAAAAGATTCAATTCAAAAATAATGACCAGAAACCACGTCCACAAGAGCATCGGTGTATGCAAATATTACCTGGTCAGTCTGACTTTGAGATTGACGCCCCCACATACTAAAATTGGACAACTTTTGTGCTGGTCAAAATTTAGCATAAAAGAATTTCGTAATATCTGAAATAAACACAAAGACCAAATACAAAACACAAATTTGTGAAAACACAAATACCGTGACCATAGGCAGATCCGATCATTCAATATCCAAGATTTTTTTGATCAAACTCCCAAGATTGAGGCTTCATTGATGATTATCTCGGACCAGTATGACCCAGCCATATGTATGAAAAACAAAAAGTGAAAATGACATTGCTGTCAACTCACACAGTCCCATGGCAATGTCACACCATTGTACATCGTGAGGATAGTTGGTCAGAATCAAGGGACAGGACAGCGTCAGATGGAGCCTGTGCGACAGATGCTGTATGTACTATAGTAATGCAAAAATTTGCTCAATCTTTGATAAAACATTGGTCCAAAGGCAGATCCTATCAGATGATTACCAATAGTGCGACACCAGTGTCAATGGCAAGGTGGTATTCTTGTGACTTTTGAAACGAAAACTATACTGTCAGCAGCTTTTTGATGTTTCACCCACCTGGTGCTGTAGTAAACAGTGCCATTCGGAAACACGACCAGTCTGAACTCGGGCGTGGTATCCGATTGATATTTGGGTTCGATCGCATTTGGGAAAAACACGATCGGCATCCAGAGCAACTTGCGATTCTTGATTTGACGTTCGGTTTGATTTTGATGTGACAGACGTGAATCGTGCCACGACAGACTCAGGTACAGATCGACCGAGTAGGACTGTGTTTGATGGGTAGTGTTTGGTTATGATGGATGCGACCGGGTGTTCCTTATAATGATCCTCTTGACAGTGGAACCTAAGTGACAGGCTTGTCTGATCCCGAATGTTATAACTCTGTTTATAGTGGAAATTTCTTTATTAACCATTTGCCTTCTGAACGGTACCTCAACTACTGAAACCTCTCTCTTTATAGTGACGAAAATTTGGGACAGCACGGGTCATGCACCAAAATTGATCTAGCAGTGGGCACAAATGAGAGAAAATGCGGAACTCTCTCAACCTCAAGCACCAGACTTTTGGTATAACAAAAGTGACCTGGTCCATTTATGTCACTATAAAGAGGGTTGACTTGACTGTATTTGGTCATATCGTTTTGACGCCAGACTAGACCTGTCTTGGTCACGTGACTTGTAGCATATTATGCACATTGGGGATATTCCGAGACGGCACTTTTCTCAACTAACATGTTGTTATTTTAACAAGTTTATCGCCCGCTGTTGGGTCAAATTAATGACATCCTGCCAGTCTCGAAACATCGAAAAGTCTCACGTGACCATGGCAGGTCCGATCCTTTTAATCCAACCATGGTCGCTTCCTGGAATTCTCCAATCCTTTGCACGTTTTGACCACAAGTGATCACAAACGGCTCATCACCTGCAACGTAACAACAGAACTTTTACTAACATCTTTACATGTGTTTGCGTTTGTTTGACCAAAAACAGCCTAATTTTAAAAAGTACAGTTATTTTCACTTTACCATTTGTGGGCGGAGGCAGTTCAACAACTGCATTCTCATCTGCCGAAACATAACACCCACACAAAATTATCAACTGCAGACGAACACTCATGGCACCGAAAAGGAATTTCAGTTCTGAAAAAGTGCATACACATTTTTGCCATGCTTATCCATAATAATAATAACCATAAGCACAAGAACCTCTACAAAATTGAACATACCTACTGCAAGGATAATAGCGCTGCTGTGGCTTGGAGTCAGCTTCCGCTTGGGCGCCACGCAATGCAGGTTGAATTATGAGACCAAAATGGACTCCTCCACGGACGCGCTGGTTTTACTACCACGACCTTCGGAACAACGTTGGCCTATTTTCCATGGAGGTGACGTGACATTTTGGATTGTGGGTACTTTGGTATTTCCAGACAATGCTGAGTATTTCGACTATTTCAGCCTGTTTACAGTATAACAGTTCGTACACTCAGCAGGCAACTATAATAAATCACTACTTTGCCGGTTGGGGTAGGAACTTCAGCTATAATTACATGTACATGTATGTAGTGGTCTCGCAACCCTAAGTAAGTTTACGCTGTTAAGGTTCAATAACAAAGCTTGAACAATTTTATCCCCAGAAACGGCTGCTGGCGGTGGACATAAATACGGGTTTCAGGACAATAGGCAATTTTTGTTTATGTGATAATCTGTGTCCATTGTATCAAGAATTTTTTTCAAAATAAACTCTGGTAGGGGCTGCCATAATCATTGACCACCGAATGACCACATGAAGTGTAAAAAACTACAAACAAAACACAACAATAAAACTACCACACAGTCTGACATTCAACGATACATACTAATTTTACTAACGTACCGTAATTACACTGACGCCAGTCATCAATCAGGTTGGGCTGGGACACTTGCGGTAATTATATTTTGCATGACATGTATTGCGTTTGCGATCACAAAAGTTGCACAGAGTAAAAGTAAAAAAAACCCGTTACTCCTAACCGACGAAGTTTCGTTGCGCTTTTTCTATTTTTTCCGCTGCTCTGGCTGATTGCCTTGTCAATGATGACATGACATAAAGACAAGAAAAATGGAAGCGAGTTTTGGACGGTAACAGTGCCAGTAATGTGACCCTCTCGATGTTGTCCAAAATTGAATGATAAAAAGGGGGTAAAACACGATCCATCAAGTGGATAGGACGAGATATGACCATCGGTGTTTGACCACGATGAGTTCGTACGCAGCGGTGTTAAGAAACCCTAAAATGAACGTCTTTTACATTAGTCAAACAAGTGGCTCCCGCAAATCTCTAAATATCATTGATGCAGAAATCGCACGTTTGTCAATCAAGGCAGGTCCGATCACCAAGTTTTGTATCGGTCCTGTATCCACACTGAAATGAATCAAAACGTTTTCCTGAAAATTATGAGAAAACACTACTCCGGAGTATTTGCGAATCAATTTGGAAGCGGAGCGCTTCGCAGAAACACTTTCAATAGTGTTTTTTTCACTCCAAAAAGTGTTGTTTTTCGTCAGAGTGTTTTCAAACCACTACAAATCAAAGCCCTAACCACACACTGCTGAGCTGGCTATCAGCTCGTTTTGGTGCGATAAAAAACATGTTTATAGCTTCGATTTCAACGACAGACACTTTCGCTATGATGCTCAATATCCAAATTGGAAATTTCAAAATTCCCTGCCGTGTGCATTAAAATACGACCCATGTGAACTTTCGGCAAAGGACAGAGAGCAGTTACCGACCCACCGGTCACATGCTCAACATCAATGCCGCTAGAACCAGTAGTCGTGTGAACAGTGAACAGATAAACTTGTCATTATTTTGCATTTCATGCCCCTTCTTAGGTATTCAATATTCACCATATTCACCGATCAGTTGCGCCTTGCAAAGTTCTCTGTGATTCTTTAATGTATTCCCGCCAGTTCATGCTGCGACTACGTAGCCCCCTGTTTTGTGTTGGGCAGGCTTTCAGCCTGTGTCAATGCTGAACGTATCCAATGTATCAATATTTGGTTGATGGAAGACTCATTACTATTGTAATCAGTTCATACTGCAGAGGCCCTGGAGGGAAGACTCATTATGGATTTGAAAATGAAGCGGATTAAACGGAATCCTCGTAATGAGCCTTCTCCCCAGGGTAGGGCTCGCGCGGGAAATTTTTTTCCCGCGGAATTTCGCGGGAGGGAGGGAAATTTGCGGGAAATTTCCCGTCCCTGTTTCCCGGGAAATATTTTCGAAAGTGGCATTTCCCGCGGGAAATAGTGCCTGAAAATTCCCGCGGGAAATTTCCCGCGGGAAATCGGCCATTTCCCGCTTTTTCTCGTCCTTCGACCATTTCCCGCGCGGGAATTCCCGTCAGTAATTTCCGTGAAATTTCCCGCGGGAAACGGGAAATCGAAACGATCAGTTCATCTTTTGTTGGCTTTTCATCTTCAGTATGGGCTGGAAATAGATTTTTTGTCCTTTTCAGATCTGTTCATGAAGCTCACGACCCAATGAGCAATTGACTTAGACTGCATTTTTCGACTTACAATTAGCGGCTCACGCACTAAACCGATCAGTCAAGAAATTCACGGATTCAATGGCACGTGTGCGTAACGAGAATACTCGCTTGAACGTGTCTCAGCATGAACAGGCCTGAATTCTTGGTAAATACTGGTTGTTCATCCTCCAAAGGGCAACTTCACCTTTTGAGATATTGATATATATATATGCTCCGCGTGTATTCAGCCAAAGCCTAAGCCTAAGTTTAAGCCTGAGCCAAGCCTAAACCTAAATATATGCGTAAACGTGAGCGTAAGCATAAGCCTAGCTCAAGCCTAAGCCCGTGCCTTGGTTCAGGACCAAGTTCCAGCTGGATTCCGTTTAATCCGTTTTATTTTCAAATTCATAATGAGTCTTCCCCCAGCACGCAAAAATCCGTTTAATCCGGTTAATCCGTTTAATCCGTTTTATTGATAATGAGTCTTCCCGGCACGCAATATTTTACATCCATCCTTTATCATTTTCGTTCATTGTTCCAAGCTGCATTCTTGTGAGCGTAGGCACCACAAAACTTCGGCGCACAACCGGCCACCGTAACCCAGTAGCGAGTAAAATAGCAACGCACGCTGAACGGCACGCGTTATTCTCTTTTTACACCAGAGGTCGCAATGGCCCGGCCCGAGCCCCCAAATCTCCGGCCCGGCCCGGCCCGACCCGTACCCCCAAATCTCCGGCCCGGCCCGGCCCGAATTTTTGGCTCAGATTTTGACCCAATTTTTGTCATGATTTTTGCGATTTTTGAATCTATTTTTTTGGTGGAAAATTCATTGTTTTCCATTGAAAAAGTCGCCAGATAGACAATACCAATGGTGTGGCTGGGCGCTGGGGGGTGGGGGTCCCCCCTAGGTACAGTAGGTAGGTAAGGTAGATGACGCGCCATCCTGGTACAGTAGGTAGGTCGCCGCCCCCCGGCTGGTATAGTAGGTTGCTATTTTTGGCTTAAAATGGTATAAAATCGATATTTTTCACTCCAAATAATCGAAAAATCGCGCGCTGCGCGCGAAATGAGGGTTTTAGAGCACATTTTCATCTAAATTTAGACATAAAAAAATTTGTTCCCCCCCTCATGCTCGGCCGGTACACTAGGTAAGGGGTTGATTGCACGCCTGGGTAGCCACACCACTGGACAATACTGATCACTTACTTGCTGAATCCGTCAGAAATTTTAGTATTTTTGACAAAAAAATCCCACTTTTTCAGTAAAATAAGTCACTTCAGAAGCTTCGGGCCGGGGTGCCCGGCCCGGTCCGGCCCGACCCTCCAAATCTCCGGCCCGGCCCGAGACAAAAGCCCAAAATCGCGGCCCGGCCCGGCGATTGCGACCTCTGTTTCACACACTTTTACTTTTTCCAAAATTCAACTGCCGCATTGTCGGAAATAGAACCCCGGGCGTCTTCTTTTACCAACCCTGTTTTGGGCTTGGAGGCTGTATTCCGGAGGGCTCTATTTCGAAAAGGGCTCTATTATTTCACTGCCCAAAATCTAAAAGAATTGGTCCCAGCCCAGAACAGAGGCCGGCCCGATTGCGACCTCTGGCCCAGAACTAACTACCCCTGCTAAAATGGCGCTGGAAACTGAAAGGTGCTTTGAGAGGACATCATATCGCTTTGTTCATGCTCATACAACAAGCCTGCATGTTCCCCTGATCACACAACCACATGACAAGTGACAAAAGCGCGTGTTTTTTCAGAAAGTGCTTCCTTAATTTTAACAAAGTGGCATGCCAACAAAGTTTAGTTTTGTGTTTCTCTCGACTTTCAATTGATTGCGCTGCGCTTCCATTTTTTGTCTCAACTTGAATTGAGTTTTGTTTTCAACATCAGAGATTCCGCATACGTGCGTACCTAAGCTGCTGCAAACGTCCCCGCGCAAAAGTTTCACCAAACTTGGTTCACTTTGATTGGACTTGTTGGACAAAAGCAACGACACAAGTAAAATCAAGCCTCCCCGTGTTCATTGAACCGCCCTGCTGTGCGCCTACGAGAGGACTATTGTTAACAACACAATGGCATCCATACTGCACAAAACTGCTACGATCACGCTGGTTCTTGCGATCTTAGCCACCGTGAGTTAAAATTCTTGATTTAATTTTTGTGATTTTGAGCGTTTTTTGAAAAGGAGAACCCCAATTTCAGCAGTTCAATGTATTCGAAGCGATCAAATGCCTGAAGTGCAATTCAAAGCTAGACGATTGGTGCGATGATGCGGAAGAGATTGGCAAGTTGGTTAACGACAAGGACAACGTTCCGGCTGATAAAATGGAGGAATGCGACAAAGACAATGCGAGTGATGGAGTTGAGGCCGTCGTCGAGCACTGCCGAAAGATTGAGCAGCATATCGAGAGTGTACGTGTCTTGTTTTATTTATTTCCGTGCTCGTTTTTGTCTCACGTTTCCAAAAATTCTCATAAAGCCCGGCCCATACCCAGCCGAGCTTTAATTCAACCCAGTGGTGTAGCTACCCAGGCGGGGCGGCAACCTACTGTACCACCCAAAATGCGGGGCGGCAACCTACCTACTGTACCAGCCGAGCTAGGGGGGGGGGTCGTACCACGTGGGGGGGGGTCATCTGGAAACCGAAATTTTTTATGTCTAAATACTGAAGAAAATGTGGCCTAAAACACTAATAGCGCGCGCAATTTTTCGCCCATTTGCAGACAAATATGCTAATTTTATGCAATTTTAAGCCAAAAATCAATGTTTTGGGTGAAAAGTTTGGTGGGGCGGCAACCTACCTACTGTACCAGGGGAGGGGCGGCAACCTACCTACTGTACCAGGCGAGGGGCGGCAACCTACCTACTGTACCTAGGGGGCCCCCCCACCCCCCCGCCCCCCAGCTACACCACTGATTCAACCACAAAATATAGATTCATTGACATTTGTCTCTTCTAATATTGTATGACCAGCGCCAAACAAGCAATTAACGAATTAACCAATAAAATGGGACACTACGTACTCCTGTCAGATACCCCATCAAATCATTATCATTTTTTTCAAAATTCACCTTCCACCTTGAAGTGCTAGGTAGAATAAGAAGTTGCACTATTAGGTCGTAATTGCAATGCAGGTGTCGGACGACGTGCGCGTCATCCGCGAGTGCGCGTACACGGGCAATGTGGTCGACGGACAGAAACGCACGGGCAACAAAGGCATTCGAATCTTCTATTATCAATGTGACGAGGATTTCTGCAACCCCGCCCCCATTGTTCGACCCATTGGTCTGCTCACAAGCCTGGTCGCGCTCGTTGGAGCCTACATGGCTCTGTAGTCGAGTGATTGATTAGAGAAGTAATCTAGGATTATCGATTCAGCAAAATATGACTCGACGGCGTGGCTTCATTATCGTCAACATGAAAAATATTTTTGCACAAGACTTTCGAATATTTTCAAGAAGGGCAAAGTGACAATGAGGTCATACTGTAATTGACTAGCTCAAAATTTCATAGACCAGTTGTTTCTGTTGTTTTCACGTTTAATTCGCTCTATGCCCCCATTTCGTGCATCTGTTACTGTGTGTGCAAATTGTGTACTTTTCATCCATGTTTCTATGTGTAATCCCGAAAATTAACGAGGTTCTAAGAAGATGGTAGTTTGAGAGGAATAGCTGTAGATTTAGAAATTATCGGGATGAAATCTTCAGTGTGTGTATCTTGCGCAGCTGCCGCCAGTATTCTGTTATTTCACAGCTCGATTAGTTTGTCTCTGTTGTTATCATGATAGTGAAACTAACATCATTATTACTGTTTTAATTTACCCATTTTGAGCTCATTCATTCCCCCACGCTCGCTGTGTTTGTAAGCATTTTAGCGTGTATTTTTTTTGTCAGAAACCTGTATGATGACCCTCCGACAATTATCACAGAAAATCGTGCTTTTCCCCCAGTCTCAGTGAGCATGCTGAATATTTTTTTAGTTTGTCTGGTCGTCTTAGCTCACGTACCGTGTATGTGTGTGTTTTCATGCCATAAAATTTTGTACTACATTACATAGTGTGAAAATTTTTAGCCAACTTTTTTGTTTTGTTAGAATATATATACATAGTTGGTTTTTTTGCATGTACAATATTTAAGTGTTGCACTGTTATTTCAATGATTTCCTCGTGTATAATTTGCAAATAGCATCTGTTTTTTTACTTCTGTGAATAACTAGAAAAATTTGAGGTATATATTCTGCACTGAATGAATATATCTCGCGTTCACTCACTACGCACTATGCACTTTTGGCTGATTGATTAGTTGCTAGATTAGAGTGTTCATAGATATCACCTTATTTTTAGACGGTTATGTTTCGTTCGATAAGATCTGTCTGGAGGTAAATTGTGTTTTATGAGCTTCTTTTTTCTCTTTCTGTCTGTTTTCTTCTTCATTTTATTTTTGGCGAACTGCGATTCGCTTTTCAGTGTTTTGATAAAGTGCGGTGGCGTGAGTGAATTATTTTCGGATTTCTGTCTTTGTGTTCAAACTGTAATTTCGTTATCTTCTGTCGTATTACTATATGCACATTATTTTCCTGTTTTGCCCTCGAAGCCCACAGAAGTAGAATTCATTTTGGGTAGATTTGGTTTATAAATATTTATTAGATGCAAAGCATTTTCTCCATTCAGTGTTTTTTCGTATAAAGTTATGTTTTTATCTCGTCCGGCTTGAGAGATTATAAATAATGAGTTTCACAATGACTGTAGTTGCAAAAGCCCATCTGGGCCCAAGTTCTTTACCATTCCTTCATATTATATTATATAAACTTATTATCAAATGCTTATAACGGAAAATGTTTTTTATTATTGCCGGCTGATATGTTGTGTTGAATATTATGTGCCAGCGTGTGCAGTGTAGCAATTCAGTTAGCTTGCGATTGGTTATTTTATTTTTCTGTCATGTATGTTTTGATAGGTATTATATGAATGAATAGTGATAAAAACAGCACCAAATGTATTTTTCCAGTGTCTTTTCGCTTGAAAAGAGGTCCTCCTTCCACTAAAACCTTTTCCCGACTGTCGGGCTTATCTGAATGTTTGAAAAATGCTGCTCTTCGCGAAAATATTATTTTTTTATTTTTGATAGGTTACGATACGGTGGGATGGCGTTGAGCGCGAATACAGTGTGTCTAAGTCGATGCTTGTGGTCGGCAACAAAGACCGGTGAGTGATTACACTGCATCAATCGTGTCGTTGGAGGATGAGGTATGGGAAATCGGCCCAGAGTGTGGGAAATTTTTCTCTTTTGGAACAAGCACCCGTGAGAAATAACACCCTGAGACGTACCAAAATTGAGCATTTTTTTGCTAACAAATGTCAAAAAATTGCTTGATACCAATGAAAGACCTGTTTACGCAGTTAGACCAATTTTTGGCGCTTGAAAGGGTTTTTAGGGGTGACTTCAGAAACCCCCTGAGGTATGGGATTTTTTTTGGAGAAACGCCTTTGGCATGGGAAACTTGATTTTTGAGGTCATGTACGAGATATTTCCCGAAACTTGGGCTGGGTATGGGGAAATTTCAATTTCTCAACGACACCGCTGCACTGAATGCAAGTGTTTTCAAAAAGTTGCAACGCGATGAGTCCAAAGGCCTTGATTTGGTCTCCTCCGACCAGGGTATTTTTTCGGAAAACAACCGTTCGACGTTATTTTTGTGAAAAAAAATAGGAAAGATTTGTGAAAAACTTGTTCAGCCGTCGTGTCACAACAGCCGCGAGAAAAAAGTTTTGTCAGAAAATTTTGACTTTTCCAGGTCCCAGTCTGGTGCGCGCAGCAGCCACAGCTCCGGGCACAGCCAAACCCGACGAACCTGCGTTCAATAATGCGCCAATGAAAGACAGTGATAGGATTTTCACGAATTTGTATGGCAGACATGACTGGAAATTGAAGGGCGCCATGTCGAGGGTGCGTGCTTTGGTTATGATTTCACATTTTCCTGTAACTAACAAGTACATCGTTCAAAATTTTGTGGAACCAACCAACTCATTTCTGGGGCCTTCTTTTGCATTCGCGCTCACTTGACGATGACGTAGTGCGTGACCTCCTGTGTGTCGAAATCGAAAACTGTTTGAAGCGGGCTACAAACGTGCTGTTCAAATCTATGCCCGGTTTGTTTCATGCTGGGCTCAGCTGTTTCTTCCAAGTCCTGTGCCCAAGAGAGCAATTAGCTTGGTCCTGTTTTTACATACGTTGCACCAGGACACCGTCTGTGCAGTTGCACCAGATGGTCGCGTGATCCCAGAAAGAGTCATGAGCCTCTAACCTTACTGATCTCGTTCAAAGCTTTCCAGTTTTGCACAATTATTGTATTTTGCAGGGCGATTGGTACAAAACGAAAGAGGTTCTATTGAAAGGCAAAGATTGGATTATTGATGAAGTCAAGAAATCGGGCTTGCGTGGTCGCGGCGGTGCTGGGTTCCCTTCCGGATTGAAGTGGTCATTCATGAACAAACCGTT
The DNA here is from genome assembly GCA_030248065.1 of Rhynchonema sp. JSB1_4. NCBI lineage: Eukaryota > Metazoa > Nematoda > Chromadorea > Monhysterida > Xyalidae > Rhynchonema > Rhynchonema sp. JSB1_4. The sequence continues at coordinate 14,857 of JASAMV010006390.1, forward strand.
TGATGGAAGGTAAAAGGGTTCGGGTTGTGTGTTGCAGGCTTTTGTGGTTATCCGCTGATGGCTGATGTGTCACGTGAGAATGACCTGGCCGTTTGGCAACCAGGCGAACAGTGTATGAACTTATCTATCACCTGAAATAAAATGAAACAAAAGAATTGATAGGTTTTGGAGATTAGTAGTCCGGCATCACGGTTCGAAAACCAAGAACACGTTCACAAACAACAAACATTACGGAAGCCTGCGACCAACACACTCAGTTGAGCAAATTTACTTTTGAAATTATAGGAGTTACAGTTAGCGGTGCTTTGGTCAGGGAACAACGTTTTCAGTAATAGAATTTTGGGTACTTTTGATTTGGATATCGCTGTCCCACACCAGACGACATCACTTGTCATTGCGATCATAGTTTTCAACTCGGTCTGAATGTTGGCTGATGTTTCACACGAGAGCGACATGGTGGAGTGGGGTGAACGAAAACGGTAAACAGTTCCCAACAGAAAAGCCAAAATGTCAAGGAAAATCGACATTTGAGGTTGACACCTTTGAGAAGTACACTTTATGGAATTCGAAAACTTGTTGATCTTGGATGGCCCCCCAGCGAAGTACCTTGAAGCAGAGAATCAATGGGTACACGCTAAGATTATGCAATTGCAAATCGAAAGCAATTGTTTGTGACATTTTCGGTAGAGTGAGACTGAGTACACTTTGCATTTCAAATAATAATCAAATAGGATGAAATCGAATGACCGAATAATCTCATTCAAATGCTAATTGCAAAAAAATCCTCATTGCACAATCTTGTTAGCGTGTACCTATTGATTGACCCGATCAACTGAACCACCCGTTATTTACAGACCGCGGTACCTCGTGGTGAATGCGGACGAGGGTGAGCCGGGTACGTGCAAAGATCGTGAGATTATGCGACACGATCCGCATAAGTTCCTGGAAGGATGTCTGATAGCTGGCCGAGCGATGGGCGCCCGAGCTGCCTACATCTACATTCGTGGCGAGTTCTACAATGAGGCCAGAATCATGCAATATGCAATTAAGGAGGTGCGCATATGGCGTTTGATGCGTTTTCGTTTTTGATTACAATGACGAAAGTCTAAGGCAGTACAGTACAGTGTACTAGAATTGGGGATAGGATCGAATTTGACAAGCATGAATGTTTTTATGCTTGACCACCACCACCGATCTGCGTTTCCACGTAATGAAGTTTGAGCTCGGTCATTGAATCCTGGACCACGACAAAGTTTATGGCAAACACAACGACTCGGGTTCGGTTCACAGCAAGCAAAAGACTGCTGTATTCTGTTATATTTTTTTAGATTTGCGTCGCTAATAATATTGATTGGCCAGCCTCAGCGTGTAACTTGCTGATCGGGTGAAGGAAAGCAAGCCGCCCTTTCATTCACGCTAGTCGACCACCGCGCACCAACTCTATCGCAAAATATTACCGTCTGCTCCACATTGCAGGCGTACCACGCGGGTCTGCTGGGCAAGAACGCGTGCGGCAGTGGGTACGACTTCGATGTTTACATGTTCCGTGGTGCGGGCGCGTACATTTGTGGGGAGGAAACGGCGTTGCTGGAGTCGTTGGAGGGAAAGCAGGGCAAACCGAGGATGAAACCGCCCTTCCCCGCTGATATCGGTCTGTTAGATGTGGATGGTGCTTTGTTCATCGCCAACACCAGGCTTTATCAAGCCACGTAATCAATCCTGTCCGATCTTTCGTGTCACGTGTCTTTTTGCACGTAGGATTTTTCGTTATTTATCGATACGTCTGATTTCGACAAACGCAAGAGATTACATATCAGCTGTGCGCTAGAACGGCTTTTACACTGCTCGATATCAGTGGCATTATCAAATCTCGAAGTATCCATTTTTATGCAAAAATTCGCGTGACCAAGGCAGGACCGATCCGATATAATCATTCAGTTTGACGTCGATCTTGGCGTTTTATTTGCGTACTTTTTAATTTCAGGTATATTCGGTTGCCCAACGACGGTGACGAACGTTGAGACTGTGGCCGTTTCGCCGGCGATTTGTAAACGAGGCGGCGATTGGTTTGCATCGTTTGGCAGGGAACGAAACAGGGGCACTAAAGTGAGCTTGTCTAAGTTCATCTTGATTGGCGTTTATTTTTATCAGTTTCTTTACTTTGTTGCGACAGCTGAATTGGATTATTTCATTTGCTTCCACTGTTCCGGGTCATTCCAGCGTGAAACATCGGATGTTTTCATGCGTTGGTGAAACCACAATGCAAGAACACCGAATCCACACCACCACTGGTTTCCTGTTCACAAGTCCACCCCCTTTATTGTTTCGTGATCGCAACTCGGTCACTATAAAGAATATTCACTGCCTGGAGCTGCATATCGGACCAGGGTTGGGCAAAAAACGTTTTTTTTCAAAAAAATCGTACTTTTACAAAAACGTTTTTAAAAAAAACGTTTTTTTTAAAACGCCCTGATGACCAAAATATACCCTCAAAAAAATTGGAAAACGCTCATGTTGGGAAGAAAACGTTGTTAATTGAAGTAATTCTATGTGTTCTGAGGCAAAATAAATGAGTTTCAACCCTTTTCTAGCGAGTTGTTAAGATCCCATATCAGACCCGCATCATGGGACCAACTTTGGCCGGGGTCATCATTGAAAGTCAAACTGCGTATATCGACGTATCTCGACAAAGTAAAAATTGGTCGAAAATTTTTTGAAACAAATGGCACAAAAAATTGATTTTCCTTGATAATTAGGGTACTTTCCCTGAAAAATCAGGGAAAATCAAGGAAATTCAGGATTTAAAAAAACGAAAAACGACCCAGGCGTTTTTTTTAAAAACGTCGTTTTTTAAAGAAAAAACGCCGTCGTTTTTTTTGCCCAACCCTGTATCGGACATAAGCGACAACAAGGAACTTTATAGGTTTTGTAATGGTGGGTCATTGTAAAAACAGTAGACTTTGCGTGCAAAAATATCCCGATCGTAAGGCATGCTGCTTGATCACAGACGTTTGCCAGCGAAGTATCCAGCTTTCACTGGTGTTTATCTAGATTTTTGTTTATTATTCGTACAGCTCTGAGAGCAATCAACTGTTTGTCGTTCTTGCAAGTTAAACCTAGTCATTCCGGCGTGCAACATCAGCCATATGTGCGTGTGCTAGTCCAACACGCAGTGATAATGGAAAATTGTGACACTCCCCAAGTTTTCGCTTCTTTTTCATTCATTCATCCATCTAATTTTCTCTTGCATTCAATTTCGCAGCTGTTCATGATCAGCGGTCACGTGAACACGCCAGTGACGGTGGAGGAGACGATGTCGATCCCACTCAAGGACCTGATCGAACGACATGCAGGTGGCGTGATTGGCGGATGGGACAATCTGGCTGGCATCATACCTGGCGGATCGTCCGTGCCCATTATACCGAAAGAGTTGGTTGTTCTTTTTGTTTGGTCTTTGTGGTTATCAAACATGGTGTGGTCATGCAACGTCTTACGTGACATATTGATCAACTTGGCAGGAGAAAAATAAATCCTGCGAACTGCAAGAATCGAATCAACCACATTGCGATACGTCGCTTTTGAACTAGGCCATTAGGAGGGATCTCCTTATCTGACCCGTGGTTTTTATTGACGCGATTTCTAGCAGTTGTAAAACTTAATAGTGTATGCTGTGGAAATTGGAAACATTAGAAAATCCTGGAATATCGTTCATGCAAAATAGTCACTGGACCGCAGGGACTCCTGTCATCCAAGCTCGATATCGGTGATTTAAATCAAGGTGTTGGTCGAACACGCCACCTTTGCAGGATCTGTGACAACGTGCTAATGGATTTTGACGCATTAGTCGAAGTCAACAGCGGCCTGGGCACAGCAGCAGTGACGGTGTTCAACAAACAGTACGATGTGGTGCGGGGCATTGCGCGACTCTCCTACTTCTACAAACACGAAAGTTGCGGACAGGTAGGCATTGATTTTATGCTTTGTTCCTTGGTTTTATGCAGTATGCATGTGGCATACATTATCACTATTGTTCGCTTTATCGATCGTCATTCTAGCGTGTACATCAGGTCCCGGCTTGTGATGAGAAACCAGAGGCCACACTGCCTCACAAACAATCATCTGTTTTGTGGTTGTTGTTTTTTAGTCACGGCTTTTATGTCCCCCAGCTTTTTCTATTCCCCGCTGTTTTCTCCATAGCACAAGCGGCAGTTTGCATTGCATTGCACTGAACACTTAAACCTCGTTATCATCAGCTATAGTGAAATAAGTGTACGTAGGTACCGGTGGTTTCGGTCGCTCTGAAAATTGATTAAGATCGCTGCATGTGGTGGGTATTTTAAACTGGCAGTGAATATACATATAATTAAAAGCAGATTGTATAGGACATAATTGTCATTGACGATAAATCGGTGGGCCTAGAGAATTTTTTATTTCATGCAACGACTAAATTGCTAGTCATTTCACTATTTCCTTGTTTACTGCTCACCTATGTCATTCCAGCATGTGACATCAGCTTCACGCGCCGATAGACAGTTTGATTTTGAATAATTGTACGGACACGCGGCCTGACACTTTTGTCGTTCAAAATATAAATCAAAGTGAACCGAATTTTCACAGATGTGTGGTGTGGTGCAACAATAATGCATTATTTAACATAAATTACATGAATATCCTTGTTTTTATCTTGCAGTGCACGCCGTGTCGTGAAGGTTGTTCGTGGCTAGATAAGATCATGTGGCGTTTCGTCGAGGGTCGCGCGCATCCGGATGAAATCGACATGATCTGGGAATTGAGCAAACAAATAGAGGGACACACCATCTGTGCGTTGGGTGACGCCGCTGCATGGCCCGTCCAGGTATGTGCCTATTGGGGCGGAGTTCGTTGAAGTTTGTGGACATTTTGTGCCGGCGGGGTTAGCGTACATGCGCAGACAAGCCAACGGTCGGCTGCATCTACCGGCCCGCTTTTGTGTGTGGCTGTTTCATACTTTCCGGAGAATCGAAAATGTACCAACGCTGCTATAAATTCAGCGTTGAACTTTGGCAGGCAATGTATTAAAGATAAGCTGTTGTGGCTTAATTCATCAAAAACATCCAACAATAATAATAACTAATTGACCAGAGTGCTGATGAATTTTGGCACCACGTCTACAAGGTGATCGGGGAAACGAGTAAAAACTTGGATGGTAATCTTTGATAACAAGTGCGATATCACATTCACAACTACGTACTGGAATGGAACTTTTGTCAAACTGAATGTTTGCTTGCCGTTGGCAGGTGTCTACTTGCAGGATTACCCTGCCTCAAGGCGTCTGTGCGCTTTTATGCTTACGTGCTTTTTACTTCAGGGTCTAATCCGTCATTTCCGACCCGAGCTAGAGCGTCGAATGAAAGAATACCGCGAGAAACACGGTGAAGTCAGATTTACTCATGCCACCTGATGTTTCGAAATTGTCTATAAATATGAGTGTGTTATGTCTGTGTGTACAAATGTTACTGCGATTTTTGCTTGTGTTCTCAACAAAGTCGACCAGCGTGTATGTAGTGTTGTACCAAATTAAGAATCGATAATTATAGGATTAGTCAGTTACAGCAATGTAATCTCTACAAAATGATGCCATCCTTTTTTTGCTTCATTATATTGTGGGGTAATATTTGAATTCATGCGAACTAATTGCTCACTCGTAAGTTTTATTTCATTTCTCAATCGAAAAGCTGCAGAAAATAAAAAACATTTAAATCCGCTAGTCGAGAGTTTGACGAGCATCATGACCCATATCATACCGACTCTGACCATACCCGCGCAGCGCGTCGCGCCCACCGATGCTGCAGTTGGTGATCTTTAGCCTTTTGTTTTTTTGGGAAAAAATTTTTTGGAAAATGAAATTGATGAAATTTGTTATACACACGGTCGTCGCCTCAACCGGTGGTGCGGGGACAACCTTGGTTTTGCCTCTGTCACTTAATTTTTGAAACCGATGCCAAAGATTGGTGTCCGACCCAATCACAACATGTGAGCTCGGCAATTCCGCAAAATGTGAACAAAATTTCTCTCGTTTGCTCAGGCTCTGGGCAATAAATATTACACTACGTTATTCTCACATCTCATCTGGCTAGCCAGCTGATGTTTCACCAACCCTATATATGTGGTGCAGCTGCTGTTGACCGACGACGACCCATTCAATCTGACGGGCCTGTACTCATTCGACATGGATGGTGATGCGTTCTTTGCACCCGAACCAGCGCCGTTCTGGAAATGGCTGCAGTGGTTGAGGGAGAAATGGGAGGATCTGAAGAATTGGGTAGGTGCTTTCGCATTGATGATGTCCTGGTGCACCGCCGCCCGTCTTTGCGAAAACAGGTAGAAATGGACCCAAGTCACTCCTGACATGTGTAGTCGAAGTACTCGTCAGATGATGCAACAATTTCTATCAATCCTCGCACCTCAAATTTAGAACGTTTGCTGCGTCTTGCATGATTGGCTGTTTTGTGTTTGGGAGTTTACGAGATTTACTCAAGTCATAAATTTCTAACTACATAACATTTGTTCCTGGACCATTGATAAACAACCTTCACCACACTCTTTTCCGAAAGCACGCTATCTGAGTCAGCTGACCAGTAGTCCGATACGATCACCAATTTCAATACCCACGCAATATGATGTTTCACAGTTCTACACGCAACGTCTCTGGCTGGCCAATCGTTTACTTTTGCGTCTCGAAACAGGCGGCGAGCACGTCAAACATTGGCGACCGAATTTCCACATTATCGGTATATGTTTTCAGGACTAAACGCCTGATTTTAAAGCGTAAATTGCACAATTTTTTAGGGTGGTCGAATGACACAATGCAAGATTGGATGGCCAGCTTTGAACTGGTGGCCATGCTGAGGGCCGGCAAGGGATTCACGATTGCCACTAAACTGATGGAGGTATTTACGCCTGAAATGGCCTATTTTTAGGCCTAATAGAGCCTGAAAGTGCATGAACATTTCAGACACCGATGTACGGCGGTGCTGTGGTGGATGAGAACAACGTGCTTGGTGAACAGGACAAATTGACAAACATGATTCAAAAAGTTGGGCTCAAGTTTTCTGGTGCCGAAGTATGTTCACACACCCGCCAAAGCAAGATCCCAAAGAAACAATGTTTCGACTAGAAGTGGGTATTGAAATACCACCAAACAGACCCACAATGAAGAGAGCAGACCGTATCTAACTGAATTGCATCTCGTGTTGAAACGTTTTTGGTCGGACGTTTCAACTATTTTTCACATAGACGAGCGCTGCACCAGGTCATCATCAGTGCGACCGCACCAGCTGGCCATGTGACCTCAACAACAACTTCAGGTTCGTCTGGATGGCTGGGCGCACGTCGTGCCGTATGAAAGCTCGGATGTGCTGCCATCGACCCTGTGGGCTATGATTCAGGCAAGAAAACTTGCACGGAGTTCTTATAGTTGCGGTGAAACATCACTGGGATCGTTTTTGTTTGACGAGAAACGCAATCACGATTGATTTTTTGATGGTCGGCTTTTGACACTGTCCTGTTTGACACTGTTCATATGAACACGCGCTTGTCCTTGTTATCATGCCCATTGCACATGGGCGATTGACACAAGATCTGAACGAATCTGATTCGACTTATAGTTTTTTGAAAAAGCCAGCCAAGGTTAGCGCTGGTGTAAATTCGCACTCCAACTTGTCCGGCCTTGTTTTGGCATGTGCTTCAAAGTCCCAACTGCTCCAAATGTATTCAACACGATTTCAGGCATTCGGCCTGTCCATTCTCACGCCCAACACGCTGGTGGTGCAATACCCCGACTCCAGTCTGATCACCCGAGATCTCAGCGCGTTGTACCAATGGCATTGTGTGCATCAGTCATTGGAATTGAACAGGTTGCATTGGGACCGTAGCGCAATGGGCTGGCAGTGTGCTGTGACTGCGTGTCCAACGCGAGTTCGACTCTGGGCTGAGCTACTTGCTACCGTACAAGTCGGTCGTCGCGCATCGCTGACTTGTCGCTGTGATCGGATCGTCCTTTGACCACAACGCTCTTTTTTATGATATTTCGTGATTAATGATGGCTGATCCTGATTATTATCTGATTGTTAATTCAGGGAGCAAAAGGGTTGACCCTGATGCGTGACACTGACGAGCACCTGTTGCACCGTCTGCGAAAGCAGGTCGAAAAAGTGCAACCAAAGAACCGCATAATTGTATAACTCATATTATTCCACTCTCAGATGCCTGCTGATGCCACGCGGTGAATGGCCGAATCTGAAATCTCCAAAACTGGAAGGTTTTTCGTTCTTTCTTTCTGTGAAAAAAAACCTACTGATGTTTCACTCATCCTATAAAAGCGCAGGTACGATCGACATTTGGTGGATTCTGCACGACGGCGGCGTGGTGTTGTTGTTCCCGTTTCTGTTGCGCAAACATAGACTCTGGGAAGACTGCAAATTGCGCATATTTGCCGCCGGTAATTAATCAGCAAAAGCTCAACATCTGTGATTTTTGTGATCCACTAACACCGATGGTAGATTTTTTGGGACGTCTTGAATAATCAGGGGCAGGCAAAACAGAAAACGTATTTTGGAAGCTTGATTGAGGAGGCACGTGCGGTCGTTCAGTCCATTTTCACCAAGCTGATGGTTCATCAGAGCGCATCGTCAGTGTCAAAGCACGATCGGATTACCAAACCAGACTGAAAGTTCCTTGCAGCCGTTCAAGACGACCAGGATGACGTCGCTGAAATTCGCGAGAAACTACAGAAATGGCTGTACATGTTGCGTATTGATGCCGCGTTGACGGTACGCATATATTAAGCGCTCATAGTTTTTAATTTATGTTGTTTTTGTTTAATTTTCTCAATTTTACATCAGGTTGTGCCATTCAAACACGACGAAATTCGTCCGTATTCGGCCGAGCGAAAGGAGCAGATCGAAGCGCGGAAGGAACTGCTTGTTGAGGCCATGGTGAGCTTTGGTCTACTCTTCTGTGTAAGTATTCCAAAATGGTGAGTATTCTTTGTAGAACGGGCATTTATGACAATTGCCCTCAACAGTTGACTGTAAGGAGGGCACCTTTTCACGAACAACGTGCCGTTTTAAAGTTAAACGCATAAAAACTCAACTTATTATTCTGAAAATATGAAACTTGCAGCAAGAATCTATTTTAGAGTTTTGACACGGCCAAGAAGAAACAGGTGATCCTGCAGCCACAGGCCATTCTCGATGAATGTGTGACAAATAGAACGGAGAAAATGGATGAGACAGCACGAAAGCAGGAGGAGAAAGATACTTTGAGGTGGGGAAGCTTTGGTATTTTTTGGGAAAAAGTGATATAGTTATACAGTCTGCCTTTTTACAGTGCCTCGTAAAGTTACAAAGAATATTTTCATGGTCAATACCGTATTCCCAACCCTTTATTAGCTTTAACGACCACCATGTATCCGTGGGCTTCCGATAGTTTCACCACAAAGTCTGCAGCGTATACAGTCTTTTTTTGTTGAAATAAAAACATAAAAAATGCTTTTCGCAGAGATCTTGACGATTCGCGATCGTACACAGCGAGCGAGAGTCGGAGTTACGGCGATCAACCACTCAGTTTCACTGCATCCGACAGTTGGAGACCGATGTTATCGTTAGTCACTTCAACTCATGTTTTCACATTGATGTGCGGCCCAGCGGTTGTGTGATGGACAGTATCGTTGCACGATGTCCTTGCCTTCGTTGACACAAAGCAGGGTTTGTACCCCTTTACACCCGCTTAGCCACTCGTCTCATTTTATTTGTGTCAGTATTCCTCACCGTGTCACTCTATATTATATGAAACACAGCTCCAAACACGGCGCGGCAGGGTTGAAATGTTTTTTTTTGAAAAACCTAATTTTCACAGTTTAATCCTCGCAGAGCCATTTATACTTTTTGTTCTCATGCCAATCGAAGTGTTGCATTAACGCATGGAAGCCAGAACTTTCACACGCTGTTCGGAGAGCTTTCAAGCAATGTTCTCAAACAGCTCTACGTTTCGATGTGTACACCGTTCACTGTAACGTGCCCATTCATACCAGAATGCCCCCTCCTCCAATATTTGCAGTGAATCGCTACCCCTCTATCCCCCCGACGAGCGCACGCAACGTCAGACCAAATCGACCACCTCCTATTCCACGTCACGCACGCAACGTGGCACACGCAGTGAACGATGGGATGATGACTACTACAATGGGGACAATGGGGAGAGGACGGTGCGTCTAATTGGGTAGTATACCACCGCGTCACAATTGGCGCGGGGTTGCAAAAAAAATTGAGCCCGCCGGTGTCAAAATGTCAAACTTGGTGATCTTGATTTGTAGATCCGCGGTTATCGTCACGGTTGACTGTTGACATTTTGACCGGCGTAAAGGTGTCACAACTTTTACACTGGTCGAAATGAATGGCATCAGTAAAAACAGTTCTACGTGACTGAGGCGCATAATCCGCTCTCAAATTTGAAACAGAGATCAATGGGACTGAAGAAGAAGGCACCAATCAAGGACAACAAAGACAAGAAGGTCACCAAAGATGAAATTGAGAATAGACAAGAAGCAGAAATCAAGCAGAAAATGACCACCCCACCAATATCAACACTTGTGTCAAAATTGAAACCAACACCACAACAACAAAAAGAACCATTGAACGAAACAGTGGACACGAAACCGAAGCAAGTGATGGCCGATGAGACACAAAATGATTCAACAGGCTCAGGTATGTGACTACAGTCGACCTTCGTTATAGTGACAAGAGTGGGAATCGGTTATTTGGGCATCTCGGATGGCTTTTGGCATCGAATATAAGTTGTGAAACATTTCGGTTGCCTCCGTTTCGACCCTGTTCCCACATGAGGGAGGTGCGTGCACCAGAGCATCGTCAACGCACAAAAATGCCAATAACATGAATTGAAACATCAGGCGGCACATCAACGAGTCGCGACCAGTACGTGAAAACGCAACGTTCGATTCGATCGATCCGATCTCGATCTCGATATTCACGATCCCGAAGTCAGATGGACGTGCCATCCGTGGCCGATGAAGAATTTGTCGCTGACGACGTGCTGCTAAAAGGTTAAGAGATAGAATTTTTCTGTAATTTTGTTAGATCGTTGATGGCTTCCCCGCTAGTGGTGACATTATTGTGACCTAATCTGGAGACTAGCGACCCGGTCGTTTGTCGTCCTTGTAGTGGCAATTCACTGTAAAGTAGCGAATCGAACATTTATGGAAAAAACTGCACATCAAACTATTGAATTAAATGAAAGGTTAGCATGAAGAGGCGGACATTCATTCTCAACGTTACTCTGAAATGAAAGTTCAGTGTTTTGCACTATTTAGATATAATTGAGGACACCAGGTCAATCGCAAAAGTACTGAGTTTGACGATAAGAAGGGTGGACTGTATCGCAGTCTCAGAATTGTTCCAAACAAAAGTAAAAACATTGAAAATCCAAATTTCCATGCACAGCCGGCACCCTGAACACAGCAATCTGCACCCATTCAAGCAAGGCGCAGCTGGTCGTGATCAACATGCCGCGACCGCCGTCCATCTGGCAGCGCACACGCGTCTACATTCAGGTACTACTTGGGGGTACAGTTTTGCTTCGCTATAGTGGCCCCCTTGCGAGGTGCGCACAAGTATAATGCCATGTTCATGCGTTGAAGAAATGAATATGTCACCAACTGGCATGTTGTACTTACAGTATCTGGACAGTCTGACGAAAAATCTGGACCGCGTGTTGTTGATTCGTGGCAGCAATCAGGAAGTGATCACGTTCTACAACTAAATGCTCGAATGTAATGAAAGAGAAAAGAATGACAGACACGATCATTGGAAAAGAAAAGAAATTTGCTTGTTGAAAACCCTGATTGACTAATGTCCTCTAAATTATGCACTGCTTTGTGAGTGTGTGTCATGAATATTGAGAGACATTGGTGATTCTTGCTGCGCTACAACTGCTACAAATAGAACAGCAATGATCTATATAATATTTATCGATAGCGGTATAAAAGGGCGCTATTGGTGAATTGAGAATCGTTGTTGAGCGAGAATCACGAAATTTGATCACAACCGATCTTGGCCACCAGATCAGTCTATATTTTTTGCACATGTTTCATTAATCTGAGGAAACATTCGCCGATGTTTGGAGCAGTCTTTTGTATTGCGGCCACATTTCCCTTCTGATCTCATATGATGGCTCGTGGAATAGAAAGCACGTGTTGACTGTGGTTGTGTTGAGATTGGCCCTGTAATAGGCGAGTTGAAATCAAACATAACTTTTGGTCGTAATAACAACCTGTTTCCCAGGCTCGCGGTGCACCAGGTCATCGTCAGTGTGAATGCACAAGATAGCCACGTGACGCCAAAAAAAAGACGAGTAAAGCCTGGCACATTCTGCACAAATTTGCAGTCAGTGATCTGTCATATGTATTATACATATGTATATGTGGAGGACTTCACAATGAAAAGGGTGACCATAAAGAAGAAAGACTGTGTCGCCTCCAACTAGAAAACACCGAACAGCAATTCCAACTCACTGCGGCGGGAATATTGTCTGAATGGTGTATCTGGGCACATGTGCGTGCTGAGCAACGACACCCGTCAACCACGTGTCTTCGACAGGAATCAGGGGCATCTGCGGCCAGACCGAGACAAGGACCCCGAGTGCTGCTCGAGTGATCAAATAGCCGTTGCCTGAGGCGTAGCGCGGCCAGTGGTTGGGTGCCCACAAACGTCTGGATACACCCCTGGTCAAGTTGAGGAATAGAAAATGTCTGTGAACATAGTGGAAACGTTATCGAACTTTTGGTGATCGGGTCGAATCTGTCTTGGTTACATGTCACCGTTTTTGGTACTTTTGTTCATGATATATGTATACATCACGTCGTGTCGCTAGAGGGTTCTGATTTCGGCCAGTGTATACATTTATTATTTGTCTATGAACAATACATACGTTCACGCTGGTTCAGATGGAAACTGTCATAAATGACGATGTTGAAATTTCGTGATTACTATAATAATCCTCAATTCAGAACACGCATGGTTCACCAAGCGGATCAGATCCGTTCATGTCTGATCACCACTATAATTTGGTTATCACGCCCATGCTTTCAGAAGTCAAATCATTCTGTCTCCTTATTGTAAATAATTACACCTATCTCATTTCCAAAAAATGGAATATGAACAAAAAAATTGCTAACCATTTACTTTTGCGTTCCCTCAACACAGCGGCTTCGTCGATGCAATGGCCGAAAATTGCACGATGTACATTCCCGTGGTTTTGCAATTTGCGCCTCATGGTGTCCACGCCTATCACCATATCATCGTCTGTTTTGAGCAAATAGTCAAAGTTGGGACAATTCCGCTGCACCCACAAGACAGCTAGGGCCACTTTGCGCATCAGGTTACGGTAGTAATCTTGGATCTGTGATGGTTTAACTCGGTAAGAAATATATTTTGCATAATAACGAAAAAGCTAATGGGAGTGACAACCAAAAAGCTGATAGGCATGATAACAAAGCTACTCGTGACATGAGCGTCATAACGGAAGTGGCCTTTGGGCGTGATTACTAAAGAATCCGATGTGCATGATAATGAGACTTGATAACAAAACACTCCAATGGGCATGTTAGCAGAACCAAGAAAGGGGTCACACAGTCAACACACATACTTCTATAAATGATTAAAACCACCGCGTTGTGAAAATCAGCGAGCACACTCACATCCCAAACCAACAAGTCTTCGTGGCTTCTTTGCTCATCTAGCACCAGCATCTGAACATCGGTTGAGCTCGGGGCTCCAAGCACAAATATCACTGAAACATTATTACCCGAAGCTCCCCAGGTGTCGCGGATCAATTGTCGTTCCCTGAAGGAAAAGGTGCTATGGACATTTACCCACCCCCTGTCAGGTGTCGAACCCACTGCCTTCCGAGCGCCACGCAGCCTGTCAACCGATTGAGCTGCGCGAACGCACCAACCTGTGTCTATCAGGCGAGCTCATCACCACGGCCAGTGTCCAGCACGGATTGCATTTGCACGTGTTTGGTTGCAACATCACCGAATTATCCGAGTACTCATTCGTCAATTGTAACGTGTAAACAACATCTTCAGGTCGGAGGTCAAAATTTGGCGCCCAAAAGTTACCATCCACTCCCGATCTAAGGATCGAGAGCACCATTGACCCCAGTGTGCATGTGCAGACGAGGAAAAAGTACTTGATGAACATATGAAGCTCGGAACTGGCCGCCGGCGGCATCACGCTACCGCAACCTGCAAAAACGGATGATGACCTGGAGCACAGCATGGTCATGATCATGAACGAAGTCATAAAAGTGAAGTTTTACACACGTCTTCGTTAAAAAAAAACAAAAAAAAAAAAAAAAAAAAAAAAAAAAAAAAAAAAAAAAAAAAAAAAAAAAAACAACAAAAAAAACCCTGGCGGGAGCATGTGGTGTCTTCCAAATTGTGCCTTTTGGCAATATGCACTTGAGCTTATTACAAGATTTCAAGATTTTATCTGAACGCAAGAACTGCAAGGAATCCAAAGATTCGGGACAACCCAAATTGATATGAGCAACGTTATCAAGAACAAAATACAATGAATGACAAACAAACCTTTACCGAATCCTGGCGAACAAAACCAGCACTAACGACTGACGGCAATCAAGTTGACAACGAGAATCCGGAATTGATGAATTACAAATACTGTTGTTTGATTTGAATTGAATGACGGCGAAATTGTTATTGCTCTCGACTTGAACAGCGCTGAAACAATGCAGAAAATTAACTGATGATGGAGGAAAATTTTGAGTTGATATGACCAGAATGTGTATGTCACGGCAATGAGTGCTCAATTTGTGTTTGAAAGCCTTTGTGGTGGAAGCAGACACCTCACCCTCTGGGAGCCTGTTCCAGAGGTCCACGACGCGGTGGCCCCAATAGCTAGCCACCGCCGGACTCACACGGTATAGTCTGTTGATTATATTTCGACATAGTGTATAAGCCCCATTCAGCGATGTTTGGAGCGGGCTGGGTCGACGCCATTCTAAATGAATGTTTCAGGCATTGCCAACTCATTCGCAGAGCCATTGAACATTGTTGGTGTTGTGCGATGACAGGCCACGTGTTTTTGCGCCACGCGGCAAGCATTGTTCAATCGGTCTTTGCCTGAATTAGCAATGCTTGAAACATTCATTTAGAATGGCGTCGACCCAGCCCGCTCCAAACATCGCTGAATGGGGCTTAGGGCGGACTTAGGTAGAACACGGAATCCGGAATCCGGAAATATTTCCGGATTCCGATTTCCGGATGACTTTTTTATTTTTGCGTTTTCCGGAAATATTTCCAGAAAACGCAAAACCAAAATTTCATCCGGAATCCGGAAATATTTCCGGAAAACGCAAAACCAAAATTTCATCCGGAAACCGGAATCCGGAAATATTTTCGGAAAACGAGGTGGTGTTCTGCATCCGGAAATAGTTTATTATTTTTGCATGTAATTATTTCCGGATTCCGGATTTAACCTAAGTTCGCCCTTATACACTATGTCGAAATATAATCAACAGAGACTATACCCACGGTTCAGCTGACGGGAATGACCGCGGACGGCGGCTGGTGCCATGATTTGGAAGGAAAGTGGATTGATTGATACCAGGGATTGCGCCAGTTGTGGCTAAGACAACGAGTGCATGCCTGGTAAATAATAAGTGAACAGCCTTTGGACCTTTTCGGTTCGCATTGCAGGACCGACGTCCTGAGGGGACCAAATTGACATTGAAACTTCCAGTAAGGGACGGACGTATGCCAAAAAGAGACGCCGTAAAAAGTCCGTGTCCCTGGTGTTGAAATTTCTGCTAATGCTGTTAACCATTTTACTGGCCTCACTGACAATTTTACCAACATAAGACTCAAATGTTAGAGTCTCTTGATCTAAAATGACCCCAAGTTCCCGGACATTAGACTTATGACAATGCGTGCACAAGTGTTGCATATTTCAACAAACAGGTCAGTGAACACTGGCAGTGCTTTGTTGACAGTATACGTGTGCGTGCATACCAAGGCAATGCATGACAAACCGTTTGGAAGTGAGACAGCAAATGTGCGAAGTAATCATATCTGCTCCGACTCTTGTGCCATGAAATCTTGTCAGCAAGTTCCAAAAGCTATTGTGCTTCCAAAAGGTGTTTACTATTGAATCATAATGGTGTACGAATGACTCGGAACGAACATGCTAATGTGCCTAGCACAAGTAATTTGCATTGGTCGCACAATGACTATATAAGAATTTATCAAATCAATCCTGATTTTCACGTTCAGTCACTCTTAACCACTGTGCTATTTGTGATTCTCACAAAACATTTTCAGCTGCAAATAATCTGGCAGATCAACCACGTTACCGCAGGTCTGAAACATTCTCTTTACTACATGCTTTGTGTGCGATCACGCAACGCAACGTCATTGCCCCGTCACTTTCCCTCTTTACGATTCAGGAAAAAAATTTGACCAATTCTTATAAAGTCATTGTGCGACCAATAGCATGAATGTATAGTCTGTTGATTATATTTCGACATAGTGTATAAGCCCCATTCAGCGATGTTTGGAGCGGGCTGGGTCGACGCCATTCTAAATGAATGTTTCAGGCATTGCCAACTCATTCGCAGAGCCACTGAACATTGTTGGTGTTGTGCGTCGCAGAGCCACTGAACATTGTTGGTGTTGTGCGATGACAGGCCACGTGTTTTTGCGCCACGCGGCAAGCAATGTTCAATCGGTCTTTGCCTAAATTAGCAATGCTTGAAACATTCATTTAGAATGGCGTCGACCTAGCCCGCTCCAAACATCGCTGAATGGGGCTTATACACTATGTCGAAATATAATCAACAGACTATACATATGTGTGTATGAATGAACATGAATGAATGTGGCAAAATGCTTTAAAAAAAAATTGCTTCATTGTATACGACTGAACAAATGCAATGCGTGCACTGGCTACAGAAGTCACGTGACCGCTATAGCCAGTGCACGCATAAGCACTTTGCGGATCAGGCAACGCCTTTGAAAAGTTTCTCCCAAAAGAATTGGCCATCTTTTTCTGGACCTGGACTACCTTCATTTTCAAATTTCTGGCCTCTTTTAATTTTGTGTTTGTCATTCTGGCCTCTTTTATTCTCGTTTTTGATTTTTTAACCCTTTTTCTTTTCACTTTCGAATTTCTGGCCCTCTTCATTTCCAATTTCCCAAGGTTTTTTCTGGCCTTGGTCCATTTCTTCGTACTTTTCCTGGTCCATTTTTTTCGTTTTTCTGACCCATCTCACCGTAATCCAGCTGATTCTCATCAATTTCCCAATTCAAAAACCACTTATCACCCCATTGTTGACCTGATTCGACCACATTGTCATCGCTTTCGGTCACTGATGACAGACTTGGTTTGCTTTGATATCTCTCAGTCCGTTCGCTCTGGTCATTATACTGGTCACTGTTTGAACAATCACCAGATTGCAAACCCTTTATAATTCTGTCAAACACATTTTTCTCCAATTCAGTGGTCTCATATTTTTCGAAAATCACAAACAACGCTTTTCCAAAGCTATTCACAACATCGGTCCAACTGGTTTTTGCACTGTCACTGACATTCGGAATCAAATTAAAAACTTTTTTGAACAACTCTTGATCAGAAAGCAAAATGGCACACAAACCACGTCGATATTCATCAGCAATCGCCATTTTTCGGGTGCATCTCACGCTTTCCAGCAAGGACAATATCACCACAAAATCTAACCGAGCCACTGCCGTGCCATTCGCATGCGCCAGAACTTCCAATTTCGATAGGTCATTTTTCGGAAAATCGTACCGCGCAGACGTCCAATATAACGCCGGTTTTGCGATTAAAATTTTATTTCATATTCATGTTACAATGAAACATCAACAAATGTGCAGGCAATGCAGTTATATGGCATGCAGTGCATCTGAAAATGTGTATTTCTCCACTCAAATGAAAACAATGATGAACACCCCAGGCAGCACGTCATGGCCCAACGTTCCAGAATACACAGAATGATCCGTTGGACATGAGCAATTAGCGCAAACAAAGTGCTGCAGCTCGTTGCACATGCTGATAAAACGCTGCATGGAGAACCATAAAGCTTGAGAAGCCCCCAAAAGAAAACATATTGCGTTGCCATAGGTGACCGATACGAAAGGGGGTCGGGTCTGACAGGTCTCAGTGGGAGGCATGCATATGTTCAATGTATTGTGCATAGGATAGAGATACTGTGCATAATATAGAGTGTCACGGTGAGGAATACTGACACAAATAAAATGAGACGAGTGGCTAAGCGGGTGTAAAGGGGTACAAACCCTGCTTTGTGTCAACGAAGGCAAGGACACCGTGCAACGATACTGTCCATCACACAACCGCTGGGCAGGGTTGGGCAAAAAAAATGACGGCGTTTTTTCTTAAAAAACGACGTCTTTTTAAAATAAAAACGCCTGGGTCGTTTTTCGTTTTTTTTTAAATCCTGAATTCCCTTGATTTTCCCTGATTTTCAGGGAAAGTACCCTGATTTTCAAGGAAAATCAATTTTTTGTCCTATTTTTTTCAAACATTTTTCGACAAAATTTTACTTTGTCGAGATACGCCGATATACGGAGTTTGACTTTCAATGATGATCCCATGATGCGGGTCTGATATGGGATTTAACAACTCGCCAGAAAAGGGCTGAAACCCTTTTATTTTGCCTCAGAACACCTAGAATTACTTCATTTAACCACGTTTTCTTCCCAACACGAGCGTTTTCCAACTTTTTTGGGCATATTTCGGGCATTTGGGCGTTTTTTAATTAGAAACGTTTTTTTAACGAAAAACAAATTTTTCAAAAAAGACGTTTTTTGTCCAACCCTGACTGTACATATTCACCATAGCTGACTAATGAGAGCAATAAAATGAGCACTTTGAATATGCACAATGTGAGCCCAGGTTTGGATGCTCAAACTTGTGGACTTGTTGTCAGCACTAGGTACATTTGAGCGGCATTCAATTCTGGCTCATTGTGGTTGTTTGACCGTAGTGTACGTAGTGGGCTTGGAAATAGCAAAGCCCAGTAATGATCCCATGTAACCAACACTGTCGTTATTCTCAGCATCATAAAGCGAATGTTTCCACTGAGGACATGTACCCTCCTCTCCTGTTGCCTAGGAATAAACGTATGAGATGAGAACGTGTAGGCTCTGGTCCAAATAGTATGAATCTATACGTTCTGCTGAATACGACTAATCTCGTTATAATACATACCAATAACTGAAATCCCGCTACCAAATGAGTGGGGTCGCGGTGTGGGCATTTCAGGATCTGACACGACCAAAATGCCTGTGATGTCGGGCGGCTGACCAAACAAAAGTCAGCTGCATTGCATGATATCGAACCAAGGCAATCCTGCTTACTGATTCACAAATGTCCGTAAATTTATTTTTATACAGTGTATGAGAGGGCTGATCGATGTGCTGCGTGTGTAATTCACGACCAGTTGTGAAAGCAGCAATGACCATCTTTGACATCACACACGCACCAACGCGTTTGCTTGGCGAATCTTTCGCACCAATTCAGTGCGCAGAGAATAAAAACACGATTAGTCGTAGGCAAGCACACGATGAAGAAATCGGTTCCTGCCCGGTTGAAAAAAAAACATGAATAAATGAAAGCATACATGAGACAAACACGTCAAGGATCACAGATAAGATCTTTGCTCCGGCGCGCACCATGGAATTTGCGTTGCAAATGATCGTTTGATTGTCAAAATATGACTGAAAATCTGCCGAACAAATAATTGATGCAGTAGCCCCATTGTCTGGTCCGATTATAACTTTGGGCAAAGTTGGAAAACGTGGTGAAATTCTTCACGTGGTAGAACATGATCTCGTGAATGTTGCACGCGTCGAGCTTCGCTCTGCAAAAAGCTACATGTGGGGTTCCGTCTTAAAGTTAGAGCCGACTTTTTCAAGAGCCGATATCGTATGTGTGTACATATTATAAGTTACATAAGTGGTTGTTGGGCCGGTGTATCCGGTCGCTGTGACCTTTTGCATCAAAACTACAGTACTGTATGTACAGTATAGTGTTTCCTGTTTTTCTTGGTCCAAGGAAACAAGCGGCCCCCGTGTTATAACTGAACTTCTGTTGGCAAACCAGCCGTGCTTTGCAGACCTAGACCATACCGCATCACCCTGAATTCTTGCACACTTAGAATGTTTCGGGTTACTGCAGCCACGTCGCGCGTGGCTTGCGTGTGAAAGAGCCAAGATCATGGAACATTTAGGGTGCGTTTGTGAATGTTGTTTATCGGCTAGTCGCGCGAGACGTGGCTACAGTAATTCGAAACATTTCAAGTGTAAGAATTCAGGGTGATACGGCATGGTCTTGGTCTGCAAAGCACGGCTGGTTTGCCTTTAGTTGAGGTCGAGATTACAATTTCGACTCAATCACGTATGTATAGCTGGCAAAAACGTGTCAACGTTTGCCTGTGGAATCTAACAACAAGAATGTTTCACATGCTCGCTGTGAGCTTTGCACGTGTGCGCTGCCAGCATGTCAATGAAACATTTCACTATGTTCGCTGCTGAGTGTCGCGCTTGGATTAACAAGAACACATTTTTAATCTCTTTCATTTGTTTTCTGAAATCTGGACCCCAAGCAAGAGTTTCGTTATAACGTGGGGTCGTTTGTTTCCTTTGCCTTGCACAAAAAGGAAATACTATAGCTACATATGTTTGTATATTTAGAGATCTACTGACACCGCCGGATTTGACCAGCACAAAAAATTTTTCTACCACCTTTGCTGCGCAAAAATTTTAACTGTCAGGTTTGATCCAAATTGTTGGCTCCAGTGAATCGCTATACATAAATCCCAAATAGACGATCTTATTCATATGTAAACCCAAACTACACCAACATGAGCTCGATTTCGCAGCTGGCAGAATAGTGAAACATTCACACGTGGCTGCTGATTTGGTAAATGTTACACGTTGAAGAATACAAAATGGGGCATGATGATTTTCTCTTTCTATTCGTTTTGAATACAGACCACCTTCGAAATCGGGCTCGTGTTGGTGTTTTTTGCCTATATGTATTATACGTGGCCATTTATGGCAATACCGATCATCGAGATTGCCAGCAAAATAAAAGCTGCAAAATACAATAGTATATACAAAATATCGCGAACACTAAAAAACGCCAAACCAACTCCGTATTCCTGCTCTGCATCTTGTATCTGCGCACTTGTGCATATTCAGCCACAATCCCCGTCAACCAAGCGTCTTCCACCGTAATCAGGGGCAGCTGCGACCAGGCCTCTATCAGGTAGGGTACACTGCCCCAAGCAACCATGTACCCATTGCCCGAACAGTACCGGGGGTAGGAGGGGTGAGGCCAGACGGATGGAGAAACCTCCCTGAATTGTAAAGGTCATTGTTGAGGGATTGGTATCGGACAAGGATCGCATAGTACAGCCCACCTTTAAGTAACCTAAATGTACCTAAAAATCGCTACTTTGTATCTGCATGGGCATTGCAATAAGTGTATTGTTCAATACAGCCCCTAAAGCAGTTGCTGAAGTCCATTATTCTCGTCGTGTCCGATATCCAAGGAGCACTGGCTTCTGTTCGAGAGTGTACGACATCTTTCAAATGCCTGAAACACCCGTCACAAAATCTATACCACTAAAACAGGAAGACGTACAGTATGTGTGTGGCCCCCTCCATCGGAGGTGCGGACGGGTCAATTTTCACGGGTAGCTTTGGGTATGCTAACGGGTCTTCGGGGGGGGGGGGGTGGCACGGCACGGGCGCGACGCAGTAGCCGGGCCGTAGGCACGGGTCCCTACTAGTACAGCACTATAATGAAGAGGGTTGACCGTACTAACGGCACCTACTTACCAAGGTCCGTCCCTTTGAACCATTATCCGATCATAACACGGTCCATAGATACCGAATTCGGCTTTTTCATATGGTCGCATGTTCGATAGCACCAGAGGCATGTTGATAAAAATGTCATCGTCCGTTTTGACCAGAAACTGGTATTGTTTGCAGTTGAGATACGCCCAGAGAATTGAGGCCGCCACTTTGCGCGGCAGATTCGTGTAGGATTCGGTGACCTGAAAACCGGGATGTTTCAAGATAAAACTTATCGCTTCGGTGTAACCCCTGGTTGTGTGGTGGATTAGCACTGAAATGATCGTAAACACTGAAGCCTGTTTCCAACGAAGCGACCACAGCGGTTCTCGCTCTCAAATCACGCGGCTGCCGCAGTCGCTCCGGTGGAAATAACGAGCCTGCTCCTGCACGATTATTTGTGACAAAGAGACGCTGCACAATACATCAACGAACCCAGACCATCGTGAGTGCAGATATGCATCATGGATCGTCTCAGAAACCGTGAATACAGACAAAATGAAAGATTTGAACGAAAACCTACATCAAGCATGAGCATGTCCTGGTGCTCGTACATTTCTCGTCCGAGGTTTGTTGTGATATTGTTGCGGCCGAGAACGAAAATCGCCGAAAGATTTTCATGTCCAGCCCACGAATCTCGAATTATCTGTCGGGATCTCCATGTCTTGGGTACCGACATGATCAAGCAGAGCATGAACACTTTGCCATGGCAAAGTTTGTTTGTTGGACTGACTAGCACCTTGAATTTAGATGTTTCATCAGCCAGTATTAGACGATAGGTGCTATCGGTTGAATTGTTGAGATTTTGAATTTGAAATTTCTCTGCGTTTTGAGTTTTGTTTCGAAACCATTCTGTTCTGTAATAGTTGTCCTGTTGTTGAGAACGGTACAAATAACCGAGAACGGCTAGAGTGCTGATTAGCACAATCGTTGATAAAATGCACAAGTGCTTTCGAATTGTCAAAATTCGATGATTTTGTGGTGTGAATATTTTGACGTTCATGGCACATTGTGAAATATAAAATTTGATGCCCAGTGTGCGATTGACTGTCTGTTGTGAGCGTGGTCGCCCACAACCACGTACAGCTTAGCGGTAAACTTTGATGTTTTGTCAGCGTGTGACCGAAATTACATAAGCCCTTTTGCCACACACTTGAACGTTTGCTTTATGACTTCGCATGTTTACCACTAATATGTTTACATTGATTTTACTCGGCGACATAGCTCATACCTATTGTGTTTGCACAAAGGTTCTGGCCCTGTCGTGGCAGCATAAACGAGCGACAGAAAAATATACCACACGTGTTTCTTGGAAAGCGTATATTGAAACATCAGCAGTTCTTGTACGATTGACATGACAATTTTTGACAAACAAGAAAGTGATGGAAGTGATAAGTGTAGCCTCCCTGGAATTCCAAGAAGATAACTCGGTACACACAAATACGTAACCACCATGTTCAGGTTCATAGCTTTCTGAATGCTAATATGGGAACCTCACTATGGCACATTCCACCCTTGGTGTGTCTCACAGTAACCGAACACCAAACATTTGAAGAAAAAAAAACAGTGGCAAATATCAATGTCTGGCTCATTACGGTTCTGGTAAGAAGGACATTTCTATGTTAGTTTTCACTGTGACAAAGCTGAGGATAAATTTATATTTGCTTTTCATTTTTTGCAGTGACAACTGGTATGGGTGTAGGTGCTCATCCACCTGGTGAACGGTGCTGGTGTTTGAAACTTCTAAACCCGGTTTTTAGCTTGTCTAAAGTGTTTGAAAGCCAACCCCAGCCGTTTAAAAAACCACAGGTGAAGCACCTTACAAGTGGCTAAGCAAACAAATGTCGTGTTTTCCACCATTCAAGTGGACTCAGTGGACTCAACCACTGTATACTAAACATTGTAACCAGCAGCTCAAATAACACCAATAAAACGTGTGTTGCGTGCATAAAATTTATTTTTTGTCACAGTTACTGTTTTAGCTAATAATGGCGCCAACACTGATGTCGATTCTGGCAATAATAAGCCAGTCTCCTCAGCTTCAAGTGGCGAATGCACTCTCAATGAATAATCTGCTCTACGATTCCATTTTCGAACATTACAAAAACAGCGTCAGGCCAGTGATATTTCCATCAGACATCACTGAAGTGCAAGTCAGCCCGGTGCTATACAGCATACTCAGAGTGGTAAACAGCGGCGGATCCAGGGTTTGGCCAAGGGAGGGAGGGCCCAAATCCAAAAAATCTATGTTTATCCAATGCTTGTCTCATTTTTTGAAAGGCCATTTTTATCAATGCATATTCAGAATTGGGATATTTTAAGCCAAGTAACCTGTGACAGCGCGCGTTCGCACTGATGAGCCCTGGCGCTGGCGCCTCGGTCTGTCTGCGAAAGCAGGGCGAAACAGACCAAAGTTTACTGCACTACGATGTGAAATATGCAGTAAACTAAATGAAATGTGAAACGAAATTATTTGCTCTTTTTGCAAACTCAAATTTTGTCGAAATTGGATATATATCACCAGTTTTGAACTTTTGAAGTGTGAAAATCCTGCAATGTAGGGGTCTTTTTCGTTGTTCCGTGCGATGGTGGCCCCCTTCAGAGGGCACTTTCACCTAATTGGGTGCATGACCCCTGTGTCTCCCCTGGATCCGCTGGTGGTTGTAAGCGAGGTTGACTGTTCTTGTAAAATCATTATTTTTGTTGTTGTAGCTTTCGTAGCAAAGTTGGCACACGTGTAATAAGACAGCCGCCTAAGTTGTGCAACTCTTGTGAATGTTAGATAACACGTTTTCGTCCAGTTTCCACAGCTTTGCGGTGCACCAGGGCATCGTCAGTGTGATTATATACCAGGTGGCCACGCGAACCAGTGTGACTGTTTGGTGTGCCAGTGTATACGCGCAGATCTTTACAAACATTTTTGCAAATGCTTATGAAACAACGACGTTTCATATTTCAGCAAGAAGAATCACAAACAGTGACGATTTCGCGCTGGTTTCAGATGGTTTGTCCATAATCTCTAAAATTATTCACTTCAAAACTTAATTTGAAAATTTTTCTTGCCAAAAATGTTCTCAGTTCTGGCAAGATCCAACTCTGAAATGGGACCCCCAACTTTTCAATGGATCATTGTACCTGGTGGCCGAAGCAAAACTGCTGTGGATCCCGGATATTACGGTGATTGAAATGTTGGTGAATATTGTACAGTGCGCGCTATTTATAGTGGCCCGTAGTGAATATTTTGCCTTGTGGTCGGCATTCAACTTACGCGCATAAGATACTGGTTCCGAGATCGGTCCTTGATTTTGACAGTCATTTCGCATGATTATGCCAAGCCGTGAAACCTCAGCCAGCTGGCTGTGGGTCAATGAAAACACGGCCGAGTTCTAGGTATGCCGGTGGTGGTGCGTAATGTTCAAAAGTGTTTTATGCCAAGTCAAAGCAAGCCAGCTCCAACCAAACACCATGATAAAACAAAGCAAACCACACAATTGCAATCAAATCATCACTTTCAATAAAGTTCAACATCTTGATTTAATTGCAGGCTACATTACACGCAGGCAGTAATGACCCCACAGGACTTCGTCACAATTTGGCACAACGGTTCGATACAGTACTCGCTGAATGACGTGCTTGACGTACATTGCGAAATCGATGCCGCGAGGTTCCCTTACGATGAACAGAACTGTAGGTTGGTACATAAAGGCATGTATGAAGGTAAACCCTTATGGTTTGCTGGTAGCTACGTTGGCAAACACAATTAGTCTCTTTCTTGAACTATGTTGCTATTTCTTCCTTTTATGTTCCCAATTATACAAATTCACTTTCTTCAGTTTCCATATAGGGGAATACTGCATAAACTATGTCTTTTTGGTGTCCGGGTGCGCCGTCCTTGCGTGAAAACAAGGCTAAATGGAAAAACTCAGTGAAACCACGATGTGTCTGTTTTTTATTCCCTGATGTTTCAGTATGACCTACGTGAGCTGGGAGTATCCGGCCGATGCAATCCACGTCAAGGCTCGACCGTCCAATCACGGATATATTCAATTCTACGAACCTAACTCTGGTCTGTATGTATGATGGGCTCATTATGTGACAATGGGTGAACTAGAAACCCTCACCTTTGAATAATGAATTGTGCCAAGTACGGAAATTTGGAATCCCCGCAGCACCCCGTACGGCGCAAGCAACAGTGCTTCACATGCACATTCGCGTGTTTTATACTTGTGACGTAGCCATCTGGTGAATTCGCACTGACGGTGACCGCCTGTCCGTGAAAGCAAATCGAAAACGGTCGATAACACTGTGATTGCACTCACAGTGATTCAACCAATGCAACGATATTTTGCCTTTGACTCCCATTCAGAATGGCAACTATTGGGCTACACGTACGACAACAACGTCACAATTGATGACCACCAATCGATCAGTTTCGATGGCGTTCGATTCGATCTTGTCTTCAAACGCAAAGCCAGCTTCTACGTTCTGGCATTAGTGTTGCCGTCGTTTCTCATCACGTCCGTCGCTATCATTGGTGCGTGTTGTTACAGTCTCTTTATAGTGACGCGATCGGATGCGACAATTAGTCATTCTCGATCACTACAGACGCGAAAACTAGGAGGGTGGAGATTGATAACCTGACAAACCTGACTGTCACAGCATGATGCCCGGAGCGCACAGCTCTTTTACTCACCTTTAGTTGCTTGGCTTTCACTCAAAACTTATATGAAAAGACCAACTACGTAAGTCCCACATGTTCAATTTCTCAAATTCGACAATATCGGCAAGATGTCGTGCCATAGCCATCTCTGTTATCATGCCCATCGGCAGTCCTGCATTCATGCCCGTCATAACCCAGGCTCCATTTCGTTCCTCCATATTTGTTTGTTCAGGTCTGTTCTCCCCGTCAGTCTCCTCCGCCGAGCGCGAAGAGCGTGTCACTTTGGGCCTAACTGCCGAAATGGCTATGTCCGTTGTGCTGATCATCGTTACAAATCTGATGCCGAAATCGGACAAACAGTTTCCGTTGCTCGGTTGGTGTTGTTGTATTTGTTTGCTTTTTCTACCTTTTTAGTTCTTCTACATATTTTTACATTATTTGCTTTTTGTCTTTCGAATGGCCTTTATCAAAGTTATGTGGGTAATTTGATGATATGCGTTAATCTATAGACCGATGTGATCAAATCACCAAGCAAAGATACCGCCATAGGTAATCCTATCGACCTCTATTCGCATCCCCAGAACACTTCCTTGATCACACAGGCAAATACGTGGTGTACCAAATGTTGATGGTCGGTGTTGGCATGGCACTGGCCACAGCACTGGTCTACTTGCAAACATTGAGTGCATTCGGTGTACGTTTACCGCAGTGGTTGTTGTGGACGGTGGGCATCAGGCGAAGAAAGGTTGCGGGTTTTTTCGTTCATTTATTTACTGACGATGACCTGGTGCACCTCTTGCCTGTGACACTGGTGGAAGTGGCCAAAATCGCTGGTAGTTGGAATTGATCTCGCAAATTTGATTGCTCTTGTTACTTTACGCTCCATCTGTATACGCCCCAATGAAAATGCTCAACTGTAAACAAGTGCGGTTACCAAGAACACACACCTTGACCAGTGTGTGAAGTGTTGCCAGTTTTACGCTGGTCAATGTCAGTTTCGTCGGCAAATCTGGAAAAATGCTACGTAATAGCAGAAAGTCAGGCAACCAGGAACCGGTCACCAAGCTTCAGAAAATTTCAGGATATAATATGTGCGAAGAAAATGTTTCAGATGCCTCGACTGCATTCGCTTCATGATGCAGCAGACAATAATACTACTTCGTCAAGTGTTCCACTGGTCAACGGTAACGTGGTTGATGTTTCACACAACAGCAGTGGTGGCCCACAAACGGCAGCCACACAGCAAACAACTGAACAACTGCTGACGAAATCAGCGTCATATTTTGACAAATTGGACAAAACTTTGAAATCAATAAATAATGAACTCGAATGCAGACGACACCAGCAGCGTGTGGTATTGGAGGCGGCGGCCTTCTGCTTTCGCGCTGATATTTGCTTGCTGATACTGTTCACGATACTGAATGTTGTGATACTGCTGAGTGCATTTATTGTGAAAGGATAGTGTGCCTAATGTACAAACGTGTTTCTGGATTCATTTGTACAGTGTGCTCTTCAAATTATATGTACATGCATGTCAGAGAACTGCATAAAAGATAAAATATGTTGATGTAGCCACTTTCTCATCCAAACACACAGGTAATGCTTTAAATTTTACCAAGTATCATGGAAATTTTGTGCTGAGGAATTGAAAGCAATTTTTTGGCTTCAACAAGATCTTCCTTGATTCCCATGTGCAAGGCAGGTACATAACATCCACAGTCTTTCGAAAAGTACAATAAATATATGTATATAAGTATATATGCATACAAGAAGAAAAATGTGTGCGCGCGGAGAGGTGGTTGGTTTGCTGGTATAAAATAAAGTTGTTATAAGAAGTAGTGAAAGGGAGGGAAGAGAGAGTTATTTGAAAAAATGAAGGTAGAAGAGGTTGATTCTTTGAAAGTGAATTAAAAGCGAAACGCATAGGGACCATATTGCGGAATAGCGCAATGAGGGAGACGGCAAGCTGTAAGGTTCGTCTGTACTAAAGGCATAAAGAGTGGGTAAAACGACTATGCGTTGGCCGCAATATGGTTCCTTGATGGCGCATCACTTTTTAATACACTTTTCAAATGGAATGCAATGCCTCTTTCTAAATCCTGTTCATTTTTTGGCAAATAATCTTTTCTTCTGTTTCGGTGATGTTTTTAGTCGCCTTTTGCTCCTGTGCGTAATCACTGATATCTTTTTACTTTGGGGAGTAAACAATCTTGTATAGGTGTTTTATATGCGACCAGAGGATACGAGAACATATCCTGATACTTGCCGCGCGCAGCAGGCATTTTTCTTCTTGTATTTTTGTTTTATATCGAGTAAGCGCATTTTCTCATTCGGTGGACGGAAAATGCATACTGTATGATCACACTGATAATTCGTTCACTATACAGAGGAATGTCGCCATTGTATTTCTCGACCCCGAAAGCCTCTATATCGCCCCCACTTTCTTCATTATTAGGGCACCATTGTGTTGTTTATTCACGCGAATCAGTTTTGAGTTCGTTTAGTTCCGGTTCTGGCTCCAAAAAGATCGGATTAAAAACCAATACACCATTAGATTTCTCGACCAAAACTATATACGCACGCACTGTCTTTATGATAGACAGTATTGTGGACTTATTTGTTGATAAATACTGAGTTCGGTTCCAGTTCGGTTCTGGCTCGAAGGGCTTCGGATTAAAAACAATGTCACATTAGATTTCTGACCTGAAACTATGTTCCCACCCACTGGTTCATGATCAGAGAGTATTGTGCGGCTTAACTGCATTGCTAAATATTAGTTCGGTTCAGTTCCGGTTCTGGCACGAAGAGCTCGGATTCAAAAGCCAATGTCACCATTAATTTCTGACCCAAAACTATATACGCAGCATGTCTTTATGATTAGACAGTATTGTGACTTATTTGCATGGCTAAATATTGAGTTCCGGTTCCAGTTCCAGTTCTGGCACCGAAGAGCTCCGGATTAAAAGCAAATGTCACATTAGACTTCTACGAAAACTATATACCGCACACACTGTCTTTATGACAGACAGTATTGTGCACTTATTTGCATGGCTAAATGCTAGTTCCGGTTCAGTTCCGGTTCTGGCTCCGAAAAGAATGATCAAAAACAATGTCACCACCAGTTTCTCACCTTAAAACCCCGTACGCGGCAGATTTCTCGTCATCATCCTGAGTTTTGGACGAACATTTTGGGAAAAAAAAAGAAAGAAAGAAAGAAAGAAGAAGAAGAAGTTTTTGCACTTTTTAGAGGCGTTGGGTACGTAACTCCACGACG
The DNA here is from genome assembly GCA_030248065.1 of Rhynchonema sp. JSB1_4. Lineage (NCBI taxonomy): Eukaryota > Metazoa > Nematoda > Chromadorea > Monhysterida > Xyalidae > Rhynchonema > Rhynchonema sp. JSB1_4. The sequence goes on from JASAMV010006390.1 coordinate 44,764, forward strand.
CGGTACGATCAACGTCAAATTTTGAACGCAATGTAGGGTGGCCTAGGCACCTTGTGGTTAAATATTAAACCATGGTGCTTTGTTGTGGAATTACTGGCAGTGAAAATTTTTTCTGCCGCATAACTCACAACATATGACATGCGCTACCTGCCCATAGTGCATATATGTAAATATATGTATATACCGTCTGCCCCAATCGAAAACGCTTTTGTTGTTTGAGGCACAATCATCCAAATCTCAAAGTTACTGCGGCGCGGTAAACATTATGCGCATACCGGAGCGTCCATGTAAAGTTCCCCCACGAATGGAGCCCTCCGAGGGTCTATATTCGGCAACCTTTCCGAATAGGCTCTATTTGAGTGAATGTATACTTCGATTTGAATCCAACAGTTCGATTTTTCACCTTTTTCCGAATAGAGCCCCGTGGGCTCTATATGGAAAACTGCGGTACATTGGTACAACAGGTAAATTTTACTGTGTCATGCTTGCAGGCGTGCGATGTTTGTCGAAGAGCCATGTTCACAAGTAAAGTCGTTCTCCACGCTTGGGTTAAACCCGTTAACCATTGACTAATGCTATTGTTGTCAACACAACTGCCTGCGCTTCGCGCAAACTCAGGTGATTGGGTGTCAACCAAGCACACATGGGATGTGCGCAAACCACAACGCGACGACAGCAAGCCCTAAATGAGGGCGATGTTGGAATATTGTATGTAGCTAGAGACGGGTGCGTTGACCGCAACAGACATCCGGCTGTGTTTGCGCGGAACACAGGCTGTTGCGTTGACAACATTAGTATAAGCCTATCCTCTACCTCGTAAGGTAAACGTGTCACGTTGTTGTGTAGCTAAAGCTGCCCACAATGGCCGCTTCTTATCGCCTGTTATCGCTTTTTATATATGCGCACAGAACAGTTTGGTATTATTTGGGCTGGACTGGCATGTATAGAAGGCTTTGGTGATGCACAACCTACGTCAAACCCAGCGGTGATGGTCAACCACTAAAAATACTTTTGCTTACAGTGATGATTGTTACAAATGTTTGCCAAGTTTCTTGCAGGCAACATACCGCGCAATTTGTGCTTACATATTCTCCAGTCGGAATGAAACTTGAGTTTGGAGTTTGCGATTATTATTGTTACAATCGGCATCAGGTTTGGGATAGTTTTGATTTCGTCATTGTGCAACGTCCTTCAGCAAAATTATCGTTCACCAGGAATTATTTATTGAGTAAGCCGCCAATTTTAACTTTCAATATTCGTCTGTTTCAAATCAGCTATCGCGCTCTCGATTATCGTAACTTTGATGCTCTCGCAAGCACACATCAATGTTTAAGACAAAAAAAGGACGCAGGTAGGGCTCGCCCAGATATGTAGACCCGAAACCCGAACATGCGAAACATTTCTCTCCAGAACCATGTGCAGTTATTCTGGGCGGTACATGCTGTATAAATACGATCTAAAATTTTATGTTCGGGTTTCGGGTCTATCTGTACGAGCTCATATATGTACATACTGTATGCCCTATGGCCTGAGTTATAACATTCTTTCTTTCAGCAGATTTCTTGACTACTTGACTTAGTCAACTACTTGACGCTAGGTCTTGAAAGTTGCTTCTTATCACTGATGCTTTTTGCAACTATGGTACAGCTGCGTACCGTAAAAACCTAAATAGAAGGGGGCTCTATTAATTCACTGACCCCATGGTGGGGGGCTCTCTGACGGGGGGGCCCCTTTTTGGGGGGCTCCATTAATTCACTGACCCGAGCCTGAAAAATTGTTCCCTGAAATACCCCAAAAATCCTAAAAAGGGATTTGAAAGGATGTTTTTGCGCTTGTAATTGCAATTATTCGTGTCTATTCGTCAATATGAGGCGTATTATGTGCCCTGAACGAACAACAAACGTGCATAAATGTATACCTGTGTACAACTAGTATGTATATCAAGCCTTAAAGGGCTCGGGACATAACCGAAGGAAGGGTAGCAGGGCATATTGTTACATACCGTTGGAAAGCATTCCGACAGCCTATGTCACGCACAAATTTTAAGCTCCTTGGAGATTCGCTATCTCTTGGTAGAGCGACTTTTCGTTCCAGAAAAAAGTGAATTTTTGCACAAATTGGAACGACCGGTGCAGAAACTCCAAATGAGTTAAAGGTCAAGTAACACGTGGATTGGATTGCAACAGCTTCTGAATAGCTTATCATACAACTTCAGTCGCTCAAGCATTGCTTCACACGGTGAGGGTGCGAACGTTCCAAAAATGGGCCTTATTTTTCGAGAACACAAGTTTGTCCCTAAATTTTGAGGCCACGCTTAGCGCTGCGGAAATAAAAATGCAAATGGGGAAATAGAGCATCGTCGAAAGTACCAGAAAATAAGGTTTTTAAATTTTTTAACTCATAGCTAGCTCTGTGACAGGCCTAAAAATCCATTAAATTGCCGCTAAATTAGGTGGTTACATTCATCGCCAGAATTGTGACACATAAAGGCCACAGATTGTATCGGCTTCGAAACAAAAAAATGGAGAGAAACGTCTGGTTTAACAACCTATCAAGGTCCGAAGACCCCAAGGTCTGCAGATCTCTCGGGGCAGCCATACTAACCTGAATACGATATTCAGCTGTAAATGCTTATTGTTAACAGCTATTATAAATGTGGTAGCACCAAACAATGTATCTTGGGAGTAGCTTTCGAATGATATATAACAAGCCCCAATAAATTCCTACGCTTAAGGGCAGAGGTTAAAAAATTGCTTTTTTTGACGATTCTGGAATGAACCATCACGTCACCGTGTGCGATTTCGGAATTTTGATCGTTTCTTGTCCATAGTAAGAAGTAGTATGGGCATGTTATATATCGTTCGATAGCTACGTTGAAGCTACATCGTTTGGTGCTATCAAATGTGCAATAATCTTTAACAGTAACGACTTATAGCCAAATATCTTATTCAGGCTGGCATGGCTGCAGCAGCCGGACCATGGGGTTTGAAGTCTTGAAACTCGTCTAGCTTGTTGGACTGTGCGTTTATCTGACTTCCTCGTTTCCAATGCAATGCAATACGTGGCTTATTTACATCACATTTAAGTCAATGAATGCAACTATGCTGTTTAGGGGCAATTTTTAGGTATTTTTCGGCCTGTCACGCCGCCATCTAAGTGTTTGCAAATTTAAAAACCTTATTTTCTGGTACTTTCGACAACGCTCTATTTTTCTATTGCATTTTCACTTCTGCAACGCAAAGCGCGTCCTCAAAATTTAGGGACAAACTTGTGTGTTCGAAAAATGTGGCCGATTTTTGGAACATTTCGCACCCTCACCAAGTAAAGCAATGCTTTGAGCGACTGAAGTTCTCATGATAAGTTATCTAGAAGCTGTTGTAATCCTATCCACGTGTTACTTGACTTTCAACTCATTTGGGGTTTCTGCACCGGTCGTTTCAATTTGTGAAAAAATTCACTTTTTTCTGGAACGAAAAGTCGCTTTACCAAGAGATAGCGAATCTCTAAGGAGCTTAACATTTGTGCCTGACATATAATGTCACAGTGCTTTCCAACGATGTATAACACTGCGCTCTGCTGCCCTTCCTTCGGTTGTGTCCCGAGCCCTTTAATACGCAACTGTACAGGGGATGTTACTTAGGGGGGCTCTATTCCGAGGGGGCTCTATTAATTCACTGACCCCTTTTTGGGGGGCGGTATTACTGGGGGGGCTCTATTCCGGGGGGCTGTATTTAGGTTTTTACGATATTCCTTATCATAACGACTCAGCACGGTTTCACAGCGTATCCGTATATAGTTTACCTTCCAAACGTATACATTAGATGTTGGCAAACTTGTGTTGCAATATTATTCACTCGTGAAATATACCTACCTGTTTGTATTACTATGACAACACTCTTTTTGCACCGAGCCTGTTACAAGATCTCAAGCACATGTACCCCGACAGCAGGTTTCTGCAATACGTAATTTATAGTCAAAGCTGCCATTAATCACCTAGCGTGTGTATAGTGCATTGAAGCCTCTACCTTACCATCAGAAGGTCAAAGCATTCGCCATAAAAACGAAATGCCCGATTCGAGCGCCACAAACAACATTCTAACTCCCCGATCGGTCGCAGCCAGCTTCGGCGCTATTTTCTTCCTTCTGCTATTATTCATGTTCATCAGCGGTGGTGAAACACCTCCACGACTCAGCTATGCAGCGCAACAGCAGCAAATGTTGCTTGATGTTTCAAGAGAAGAACATAACGTGCAAGCACCTCCAAATAATGAAGTCCCGACCGGACCCAGGCAGCAGCCGGTTGGGTACACTCTCCCGGTGGTGCAAAGGCTCACGCATCAGTGGCCGAATTTGACTATTGGTTGGTCCGGGACATCAGGCTAAGGCCATAATTATCCGGTGCTTTCGGTTTCGGGACAAAAGGTGAAAAATGGTCGCAAAACTACCCATTTGGGACAACCGAAATGCGGAGTGCACAGAATCGTGGTGCAACGGAGCTGTGCAACAATACGTATACTGTGTATGTTTGAGTTTGGTTGCCCGTTAAGATCAGCAGTTTTCACAGCCGTACGGTGCACTGGGTTATCGTCAGTGCGAAAGCCGAATGACCAAGAAGACGCAAGCCTGGTTTTATAGTTTTATGCTCGCGTAAAATTTCACAGCTGCTGAATGCTTGGCAGGTTGGCACGCGGAATTCGACTTGTTGACCATCGACTCCAAACCGATCATTTGGGTGTTTTGGGACACAGGCAGGCCACCGCCAATCATACAGCTGTGTCTCACTGCCGTCATGTGTCATAATGAAGGTAACGGACCCGTCCAATTTGGCCGGTTACCTATAGGTATAGGTATGGTACTCACTTGGTGATCGGATCGGATGGTGTTACGTGATTTTTTCCGTTAGTTGATGATACTGTATCTTGAGTCTGCCAATGCCACATCAAGTTCGACTAAATCCACACCCAACTACTGTGGGCCAGGGTTGGGCAAAAAAAAAACGACGGCGTTTTTTCTTAAAAAAACGACGTTTTTTTTTAAAAAAAACGCCTGGGTCGTTTTTCGTTTTTTTAATCCTGAATTTCCTTGATTTTCCCTGATTTTTCAAGGAAAGTACCCTGATTTTCAAGGAAAATCAATTTTTTGTCCCATTTTTTTCAAAAAATTTTCGACCAATTTTTACTTTGTCGAGATACGTCGATATACGGAGTTAGACTTTCAGTGGTGCCCCCGGCCAAAGTTGGTCCCATGATGCGGGTCTGATATGGGATCTTAACAACTCGCTAGAAATGGGTTGAAACCCGTTTATTTTGCCTCAGAACACATAGAATTACTTCATTTAACCACGTTTTCTCCCCAACATGAGCGTTTTCCAATTTTTTTGGGGGCATATTTTGGTCATCTGGGCGTTTTAAAAAAAACGTTTTTTTAAAAAAAACGTTTTTTAAAAAAAACGATTTTTTAAAAAACGTTTTTTGCCCAACCCTGCTGTGGGCACCGTTTACGCTTGTCTGAAGCATGGCCATGGCCATTAGTGACCCTCAATACATATGAAGCACAAAATATTCGTTTTGACTAAGCCAGGATGGATCGTATCCGATCCATTCACCAAGTTTGATGCCGTTTTATGAATAAAAAAGTTCAAAAACTTCAAAATAGCGCCTTCTTTCCACAGGTGATGTGCACGTGCAGATAGTGAGCGAAGCAGACCTGTACAAATGGGTACCTGCTGTGCATCCCGCTTTCCCGCATTTGATTCCGGCACACAAGGCTGATTACTTCAGGGCCAGGATACTCGGTAAGAACTTGCTGTATACTTGCACTGTTGATACATCCTATGTGCATAGTGGATGTCGCCTTGATTGAGGCACTTGTTACTTACCAAGGATTGAACTGCTCAAAATAGTGCATGTTCCTTTGGTGACTCGATCACGCCTTGACGAAGCAAGTAAATTACGCATAAACTATTAATATCCATATGCGTTTCGTGGTGACGTGACGTAAATTGTACTTCGATACACATCAACGTGTTTTTGGCTACGCCCGTTTCGCCCCACATCTGTACGGTGCACCAGGTCATTGTCAGTGTGGTTGTACCACACAGCCAAATGCATGTGCTTGTAGTACATGTGTGTCCCACTGATGTTTCAGACGAGTACGGCGGCATCTACCTGGACAGCGACGTCGTTCCGTTTCAAACCACCAAATATCGATTTGCCAAATTGCGCTGGTACGACATAGTTTCGTACATGTGGACGCCGGATGGTGACTTTATATCGATTGGCACTATCGGGCCTACAAAGGCGCGATCTAGATTTACAGCCAGATGGGTGACAAGACTGCATGTCAAGCTGGACCAGAAGTTCAATGAGCTCAAGGTTGGTTGATGTTTCATATAAGTTGCACAACGTGTTTTCGGGCTGGTCAACGCCGATCGTCAATTCAAGTTGTGGACTCAGGGCCGCCCAGAGCGAGCGTGAGAAATAATGCATGCCATTCGGCGTGAGTTGACAACTTTAACTGACAATCTGAGTTAACGACTTCAACATAAGCGCGTTTTCGTCGCCCGTTTCAACGCCTATGCTATTGTGCTGTTCTTGTGCCGCTGGACTAACCGGTTTTATCCGGTTGTTTCCACCACATTGTGGTGCACCAGGTCATCGTCAGTGCGAATGCACCAGATGACCAATTGACCACAAAACCAGTTGTCATCTGGTATTATTAGCGTGAAACATCCCTTCTCACAAAGTCTCGTCACAACGTCAGAGAACACGATTGACGAAACTTTGTGATGAGTAGCTTGGGCCCGGCACTGATTTGGGCGTCGGTTCAGTCTTAGGCTCAGCTACACTGTAGTGCCTAAGATTTTCAAGGTTCGACCACGCAAACGCTTGCCGACATTATTCCATCGTTATCTGCATTAAGATATCATTTTTTATCATCATTGTTTTCAGAACTACAAACCACAAAAGAAGCCGTACCCTCTGGCCTGGGCCGAAATCTGTCGCAACATTGTGAAGGAAGAAATGACAAAGTTATTGCAACCTCCATTCAATTCAACACTGAAGTATTTTGCAGTCAACGGAGAGACTACTGTTGGTTAGTTTGAATAAAATTTTGACGTTTGTTTCTTCAAGCATTATGTAGTTATAAGAAGATAAATTTTTCAGGTCAAATAATCGGTCATTTCTTGCACGCATACTCGAAAGAGCCCGAATACAACATCACACAGACACCGTTCTTATTTTGGCATCACAGTGGCGTCTCTGGTGAGGAACTAATTTGAAGATAGTCTGCTTTTCACTTGTCCAAACTTGTTGTCATGCGCTTTTGGAATTGAGAAGCATGACCTTCTTGCAAACATTATGTAAGTACTAGACAGCGACTTTGGTGGACTCTGTGTTATAAGGGTTCTTAGTATTGTGTGTCCCACCCTTGAGTTACTTACTTGGTATGGAAGAACGAGTCACAATACAATAAGTTTATTGGTTACATGTCACATAGTACACATGTGTCGTGAGCGTCAGCCCACTCCGCAGAGCGGCATGTCGGTAGTCAAGAACGAAAGTCAAATCTCCACCTAGAATAATGAGAGCAAGAAGTTCATGGCGGCAAATATATAAAGGAAAAGACCGGCAGACAGCGAGAGGGTCGATTAGCCAAAACAAAGAAGCATTCCAGTGATAAGCACTGAGTGAAAGTAGGGATCGGTGAATGTATAATAAGGGGTTGTATAAACTACATAACATCTGTGTCCCGGTATGCTTTGTAGTTTTGTATAGTTTGATTGACGTAAAGCGAAATCACACTGAGTGGTCTCGAACTAAAGTCCATGGCCGTCGTAATGCGTATGGTCAACCTCGTTTTGGTCAGATACCGTGCGGTTACCAGGTATCCTAAAAAATGATCTATATGGCGGTCCACAGTCCAGCGCAGAACATCGCTGTTTATTGTGCAAACATTGCCAATTTGGCTACAACTATAATTTGGCTAATTTGGCTAACTGTTTGGTCGTCAACACAAATCGTCAACGCTGCTGGTCGTCCTGCATGAGTGTGGGGAAATGTATACAAGTTGGGTTGTGTTGGTAGGTTGACGACGAACGTTGACGATATTCGTTGACTACATTAATGTAAGCCGCCGCATTGTTTAAACAGCTGATCATTTCTCAGGCACAAGTGACAAATGGCCAAACATTGACAGTGTTCTGGATCAAGACTTGTGCCTGATCGAACTTTTGGCGTATTCAATGAACGAATGTCGGACACGCGAAACATTAGGTGCACAAGTCTACGACTCGAATGTGCAACCGCGAATATTCACCTTTGGCGGTCAGGGTAGGAAAGCTTGGCGGAATGACGCCGAAAACAGAAAGTGGATCAAGCAGAAGGTTAATGAATATTTTGGCTCGTAGCTAAAGTTTGGTTGTTAGGTATTTTAGTTGCGATTTTAATTCATTGTTACTCTTGTGAAACATTCTCCGTGTCACAGAAAGGTGCCAGGTGTTGCCTTTTTGCAATCAGCCTCATTTGCTCAATGCAGGTATAGTCCGTCCATCAGCTCATGTCACTTTGTGATGCTGCTGGCCGACTTGTTCCCTTCCTCCACGTTCTAACGAAAGAGAAATTGAGTTTCCGAAAAAAATATTTTTGCTCCTAAATTGTGGTTTTTATGAAATCGACGTGTTTTATCGATTTTAATTTAATTTGATCGAATTCAATCTTTTCAACACATTTTGTTTATTTTTTTAGTTTTTTTGCAAAATCAGCCACACTCAATTTCTCTTTCATTAGAACGTGGAGGAAGGGAACAAACCAGCCAGCAGCAACACAAAGTGCCATGAGCTGGTGGACGAACTATACGCGTCACACCATACACACATTGTACATTTTTGTTGTGTTTATCACAATTTGCCCGAACAATATTACAGATGATGAATAAAATACAGTAATCGTGTTGAAAATGTTAGGATCCCATGAATGCAAGTGTGTTGGCACCGACGGCGGACAGCGCAGGTCGAGCCATCGATGCCGAACACACACATGAAAGTTAGTCACCGTCTTGTTGCCTGGTGTTGGAAAGTGTCATCGCTATGAAATAACAAATTTTTTGTATAAATTATGTGGCATCTGCTGCATATTTGACACAATTAATGGTGTAACACATGTAACACGCGCGGCACTAATATTTAAAATTTCCTCAATTTCAACAATTGTTGGCCGTCACTTAACCAGTGCTCATACGAACGCCCGATTTGATTCCTCCAGTGCTCGTGTGCGAGACGTATCTCTCAGTTTTGCCTGGAAACCTTTTGTTCAAACTTTTCGTTTTTTTTTAAATTTGTTTCAAGAGGAGAAATTTATGTGCTTGACATGTCTTACCATCACCGCTGTAGCCGTACCAAAGTTTGAACTTGGGTGCCGGCGGCGGAATCTGTGTCTGTGGAGCTGGCGGGTCGGTAACCTTCAAGAATGATAAAAAAATTAAAAATGAGATCTAAAGAAAGAAAGAAGGAAGATACATAGTGTACTAAGAGTCAATAACCTGTTCATTTTTATCATCAGTCAAGGGCACAATGTACCATTTGGTCACTCCGCTGACAAAGTCTTGTGATTTCGACAGGATTACGCATTCGGCAGGACTTTCCGGGCAAACTACAATAAAGGTACAGTTCATACTCTCTTCATGATGAATGCATTTTCCATTCACGATCAGAACGCTTAGGACGCCGTACCAGCTAGGTAAGCGCTCCTGTGCGCCCACGGTTGGACTAGACTAGCAGACGGCGGCAAGGCAACTGTGAATTTGTTTGGACCATACATAATGTTCTGATGAGAGTTGCAGCACTGCTGTAATTTCGACCAGGGTAGGCTGCTGTTAGGCGCAAGTTATGGACAATTTATTACACCAGTGCACAGCGCAGCAGATAATCTGGTGAAGCAGGGAATTGTTTATTTGCGTAGTCCAACCGTATAGCTCGAAGTCCTAGCGCTTGCTTTCGATGATATTCGAAAAGAAGCAAAACCAGTCCAAAAAACGACCCCCAGAAACAATTACACACCAACAAAATGGCTCTGTTTGAGCACGGTGGCCTGTTGAGCCTGTCGCTTTCGACGCCTCCTCTTGCCGGCCGGCGCAGTGCACGATGGATCATTGCCATCACAGGATGTCAACGTGCCGCTGAAACTCAACGTCGTGTCCGTACCCTGCGCCGTGCCCTGCTGAAACGGGAGAAAATTGGCTGCATTCACGCTGATGATGCCCTGGTGCACCATATGAGCACGCTGCATAGCTCATATTATGACGTCAGCGCGTGCACTGGCTCCATCGGGCTGTCCCGCTGTGCACTGGCTACCGCTGACGAACGTTGAGCATAACACCCAACACCCACACCACAGGTGCATTCGCACTGACGATGACCTGGTGCGACAAACAGGTCTGAACAGGGCAAACAACAAAATTGCTCGATGAATAACTCCATGTTCAGAACGGATTCAGAACTGTCTTCGTGAAACATAATTACTGCAAACAGCGATGCGAAAGAATGAGAAAAAATATGAAAATGTCCAATCTTCCATTGTGTGTTATGTACCTGTGATAGTGTGCTGCTTGGCGCTGTACCCATGTCAGTCAATTGTGTCTTTGTGTACGCAAACGATGAATCACCGGTGGCCACAATTGAACTGCGGCCGAACATTTCTGTATATGTTGTTAAAAACTGAAACTCTAGCTTTATACTTCAGTTTTTTTTGATTTCTTGCCATTTGATTTGGTGTACATGCACTGTTTCTTTTGACAATCGCGCGCAAGCACGCAACAAATTTAGGTCAACTTTCTGTTGTCATCTTACGCCGTGGTTATCACTACGCTACTGGATTCGAGATCCAAGCCTGATCAATCGATTCCCTGTAGGGTCATCCCGTACACATACTTCGCCATCCATTGATCAGATCCATCACATCCAAGTCGGTCTTCGTGTGCACCTGCGAGTCGCCAGCATTGTTCACAGCCAGTGCCTCACTCTCAGCCACGCCCAACGTTCCGGTACCGTCGGTGTTGGAGCTGGTCAGCACCGTACCGTTAACAATGGCCGTCTCGCCGATCGCCGTGTTGTTGGACTCGGCCCGCGCGGCTGCAATCGAGTGAGAGTACTGCGGATTGTCATGCGGCAAGGGTCGGGGAGTATTCGGGGCGGGATTCTTGAGTGAGTGGGGATAAGAATGGAACGTGCTCAGGTTGCGCAAGCGCAGATATATGGCAGCGTTGGTCACGATGCACATGCGTACAGTATCTTTGGCGTCAATCTGCCACTTTCAGCCGCAAAAATCCGATTGTAACCTCAGTGCTTCGCGTAGGAATGATTATTTTTTTCGACTTGTAAAATGAAAATCGACTACAATCAATGAGGCGCGCGTTTGGTATGTATTTAAGGATCGGCTTACCGAGCGCGTCCTTTCAGCGGAATTCAGATGAAAATTAAATTATAATTTGGACCATAGCATTTTCGTATGCTCTTGTTGCCAATTCTTTTTAAATCAAGTGTGATTTTCACGCCGGTATTCACATAATTGTACGATTGAAGCTGGAGTTTGCATAAAAGATTGACCAACGTTGATACAAAAGACGCCGTCATAAAATTTTGTAATCTGTGTTTTCATCTGAATTCAGCGGAAAGACGCGCTCGGTAAGCCGATCCTTAAATACCAAACGCGCGCCTCATTTTTTGTAATCGATTTTCATCTCACAAATCTAAAAATCAACATTCCTATGCGAAGCACTGGGATTAAAATCAGATTCTTTCAGCTGAAAGTTCGGGGATGACGCCAAAAATACTGTATGCGTCTGAACGTGCCCACAAAGCACACCCGCATACACAAAACCAATAAGGTTTGTGGACGACTGCCACATCAGTGCACTGGCACTGGTGAATGTTTGCAGTCAACCTGGCATGTTTCTGCCATTTTCTTTTTGCAAATATGTGGGCTAAGCTCAATAGGATCCCAGAAGGTGGAGTTATACTTGTCCATTTTGGGCTTGTAGACAGTGTGGGGACAAATTTTTGTTGGAATCATATTTGTGATAGAATTGGGACACTAATTTCGACCAGCGTGAAAGTTGTTCCCCCTCACCAAATGAACAACTTTTACGCTGGACGAAATTTGTGCTATATTTACGCTGGACGAAATGGACAAGTATAACTGCAGCTTGACTCACCATGGTCCTGAGTGATGGTGCCATCGGGGGCCACCTGCTGGAGCACGTCCACAGCTTGCACATTGGCGGTGGCATTATCGTTGGTGGAGTTGGCGAACCCTTGTGCTGCCACCATCACCACAGCCTGACATGTATGGTATACAATACTAGTTAATTTTTTGTGTGACTGGCAGCATCAAACTTAATTATCGGATTGCGGACATGTTTTGCTCACGGAGCTCTTCGCTTTTTATTGATGCCACTAATTTTGAATCTTAAAAAAAAGCCTTAAGACTAAACTATACTTCATTCTCTCACGCAACACAAAACAAATTTTCCCACTGATTGGTTCTCACGCGCGCGCCAGCCAATCAGCGCGCGAAAATTTGTGTCGTGTTGCGTGAGAGAACGAAGTTAGGCCTCCATACGCCCGCCGAAATTCCGTGTCGGAACAAGTTTGTTAGCTAATTCCTAACACCTACAGTAGTTGTCCGATTTTCCATCCGATTGTCAACTTTGATTCCGATTAAACCACTTATTTTTGCAACTTTATTGAAAAATCTTTAGTTGGATTTCACCGGCATCACTCACATTTCCGCTGTTGTACTCCGACTGTCCGTTCACGGTGGCTGTGCCGGTTTCGGTGCCGTTTTGCAAACTTTGCGCAATCGAGATTACGTCTAAATTTAGAGGAAAACTCGGCTTTTGTAAAAGCAATTGTATTTTTCATAAATGTTTCTCACTCGTTTCTCCAAAGCTATCATTTGCGGTCAGTCCCTGCGCCCCAATCAGTAGCATTTCGCCGCCGGTTGCGTTGCCCTGGAAGCATTTTTCTTAATGTCACTTTAGGTACCTTTCTCAGTTTTCTTTTCAATACTACTTTCCATATTGAAGTTTTATTTGTAAACCGAATCTGAGAAGCGAGAATTGCGCGTCACCAACCACCGCCCAAGCTCTTTATGACCGGTCGTCGATGATGGTGGAAACCATAATCATTTTCGGTCAAAATAACTTTTCACGATATGGAGTGATAAGAAAGTTAATGATGACAGACTGCAGACCGAAACTGAGTTGAAAAATATTCACTGTGTGGATGGTTGACACGGAAGAGGGTGCCAATACTAACACCAAACGATCCTTCACCCTGATGTGTCAAGGGGAACGCGTCATCAACAGTGGCGACAGCGGATGCCTCCAGGGAGCAGTTGCCAGTAGGCGAATCACAAACGACGTTGCCAGTCGAGTCGATGGCTTGAGAAATTGGTTTATTTTGGTAAATATAATCTTTTCATGTGTTTGATTATACGTATTACACGTAACATTGCGGCGCATGGGCAATTGAGCAAAACCAGTTTGAGCAAGAGAAAAAGAGCAAAGCCGGCAGGGTACTAATAAGGGCAAGACCAAAAGGGTGAGATTCAATTTGGTGCGCTAACAAACCTTAGGCTAATACTAATGTTGTTTTAATAGTATGGGGTACTAATTTTCGCAATCCAGGGTCCAAAACTGAAATCTTGGATATCGATGTTTTGATGGGAAATCAGTTCGACAACACCTTCAGGAACTCTCACAAAGTTTGGCGTGCCAATTGCAAGTGAATCGTCAGTTATAAGTTCCCCGATTTGGACTTCTTTGCAAAAGTTTAAAGATGAAGAAATGGGGAAAGATAGAACTATTCTATTAAATAGTTAAGTAACGAATGTTAGCTCTCAAAACATGTACTTGGTTCATTTTTGGAGTTTCACAAAATCGTCGACCTGCCCACTTAAATAGGCTCCTAGTTACAGTACCAGCTGCAACTCTGGGTGATTTCTGCACGTACGCATACAGCACGCGTACGTACGCGTGCACGCCTGTGACGCCTTTGGACAGAATGCACACACAAAAGTATAGGAGGCCGAGTACACCGCGTGCACTGCGTACACAGTGTTGAAGCGGTCAAAGGCGTGCCTGCGGTGTACGCGTACGTACGCAGGCGCACGCGTACGTACGCAGGCGCACGCGTACGTACGCAGGCGCACGCGTACGTACGCAGGCGTACGCGTACACCGCAGGCACGCCTTTGACCGCTTCAACACTGTGTACGCAGTGCACGCGGTGTACTCGGCCTCCTATACTTTTGTGTGTGCATTCTGTCCAAAGGGGTCACAGGCGTGCACGCGTACGTACGCGTGCTGTATGCGTACGTGCAGAATTCACCCAGAGTTGCAGCTGGTACTGTACCTGATGCTTTGGAGTTGGTACTGAAAGTTTGTGTGGGTCTTCGTGCATGTACCAGTCAACTTTTAGTTCATGAGCGAAATTCATTTTGTTCGCTTTGTGGACCAGTTTCCCACACGCCTTGCGAAAATTGGCACCCCATGCCGTTAAGGCAACCGCATTGTCATTTATGCACGTATAAATACATAGTTTGTCCTTCCTGGCTGTTTGCTGAACCTATAGGCCTAGTTATAAAAATGGAAAGTTGTGACAGATTAATATTATCTATTAGTGGAAGACACCGTAAAAAATGAGAGCTTGATGAAGGCAGCAATGAAAAGGAAAAAACAGAGAAATAAATGAAAGCAAAAAAGCGAGCAAGAGCAAATTTAAAAAATTGCGCAAAAAATAAAAAATTTCGAAAAATACTAAATAAACTAAAAACCTAGCCCCATGAAAAGCAGAGAAAAAACGAGTTCCTAGAGAATCGGCTTTTACAACCATTTTCTAGACTGAGAAAATTAGAAATTAAATTAACATTAGTAATTAAATTAACATTGGTATGAGCCTGACCCTTTTGTTTGTGGGGCGAAATGAATTTTGCCGCTTTGGTCTTGCGCTTTTTGCTTTCGCCCTTTTGGTCCTGCCTTTTTGATCTTGCCCTTATTTGTACTCTGCCCTTTTGGCTCTGCTTTTTTTTCGTTTGCTCAAACCGGCCTTGTCCAATCGCCCGGCCACCAACATTGCTGTCAACTTTTTCTCACCGCACTTGCGTTTTAATGGGGATTACATACCTGTTGCCACTGAGTTCGTAAGCATGTTTACAGGGACATCATGAATCTCAAAACATCCCTCACTGAAAAAACTTGGATTCCTGCCAAACCAATAAAGTCCGATTAAACCGAACAAGCTTTGTGCAAGCGCTGCACACCCACACGCAAACCGCGCAAAGTCCGATTACCAAATTCGCTATTGCTGGTTATCCAACAAACACAGAATAAGAGTAACCAACGAATATGAGAATATAACCAACAATCGTCAGAATTCTCCACCACCAGAGAGCCCTCAATCATACCCATTACGTCGCCGCTGGCCTCAACTGTGTTCTCGCCTTGAAAATCAGGGTGAAAATTAGTTTTCGACGAACTGCGAGAAAGTGAAACGTCAGCTTTTTTGCCTGCGCGTTCATTTTAACGAACCACGAGCGAGTGCAGCACCAGGGACTGTCGAGTCTTCGTAAAGCAAGTTCGTCAGATCAGTCTGCACATCACCGTTCGCACCGACGATCGTGCCGGACGCCTGGTTCTGTATCGAGTAGATGCCTGAAAAGTGTGGGTGAACGAAAGTGGGATGTCAGCAGCCAAATACGGACGTTATTCTTGATAAATCGACATTTATTCAGGCGTGGTCAAGTCGGCAGAAATCCACAAATGTATGGGTACCGGTCGAGGGCTGATCACAAAGATGCTCGACCTTATTTAGCCGGCAGTTGGTGCAAAAGGTCATCATCAGCGCGAGTCAGCCAGGTAATGGCACGTGGCCTCAGTAATTGTGAACACGGTGACAATAACGAACGTGATCTATTGACGGCATCTCCCAATCGCGATATCGCCTTCGACAACGCGCCGTTCAGCCCCGACGATTGTGCGCTGGCGATTGCGAGGATGTTGGCGTTGTTGATCGTCTGGTTTGCGTTCACGAACCCGCTCACGCCCACTGACGTGTCGCCGGTGGATTCGAGCGTTTGGTTGATCTCACGGCCTGAATTATTGCAGTTACGTTTGACCTGAACTTGCATCTGAACTGTTACAATGTGTTTGTGATCGGGTTCCTGCTTACACGACAAGTGTATCTTCCTTCTTCACGCAGCACAGTTGACACTGCGCGTTTCGACGATTTGGATGCAAAAGTAATCGGCATGTCAGCCTTGGGCTTGTAAGCCTAAAAAATATGCCCCCGCTCGTTTGGAAGCGCCCGAGCCGAAGCTTGCGAATAAGTAGGGAAATCGCAAAAACAACACGTGTATTAATTTCACTTTTTTGCTCATATCAGCAAGACTTTTCGCCGATCTCGCGCGTTATATTGCATTGGAAGCTGCATTGTACTGAAAGTTCTTGCTGACAAAGTTTGCTCACAAGCCTTACGGACGTGCCAATTACCAATGGCCAAACCACAGGTGACATACTGTACATACAAGAAGGGTGTTCCACCTTCCACGAGGTATTGGTCGCACAATGACTAAATCAGAATTCATCTACCCTGATCTTCAGGTTCAACCTTAACCACTATGCTACTTGTATTTTTAACAAAACATTTACAGCTCAAAATAATCCGG
This sequence comes from Rhynchonema sp. JSB1_4, assembly GCA_030248065.1. Classification (NCBI taxonomy): domain Eukaryota; kingdom Metazoa; phylum Nematoda; class Chromadorea; order Monhysterida; family Xyalidae; genus Rhynchonema; species Rhynchonema sp. JSB1_4. The sequence goes on from JASAMV010006390.1 coordinate 61,487, forward strand.
CACGGCACCCACGTTGCTGCAGTTCTGAAACATTTTGGTGACTGCATGGCTTGTGCGTGATTGCGCAACGCAACGTCATTGCCCCGTCACTTTCCCTCTTCACGATTCAGGGAAAAAAATTGACCAATTCTTATATAGTCATTGTGCGAACAATACATTGTGTCACAAACAAAATGGGCAGGCAATGTTACCAGTCTGAATTCCATTCGGCGCGCCAACAGCCAGTCGTGAGCGTTGCATGAGCTCGGCCAAATTTATGCCAAACGCGGATCCGAAACTCGTCATATTCGATGTCGACGTGTTCGTCAGGTCGGCGTGCGTGTTCGTGTCGGCACTGATGTACATGCTGTCACCGGTCGCATTCGCAAAATTGTCTCCGATTGCAACTGTAACTTTCAGCTTTTTGGTTGTTCATTTTTATACAGTATCGTCCTTGTATGGTGAATAACATGTTGTTTTTTTAATAACTATTTTAGAAATCAAAGCGGATCAAAGCTTGCGTTTGTTTTACCAGAAATTCACTATTTAAGAGATTTAAGAGACTCTAAACATGTGTATAGGTACATTACATGTTTTTTCATAAATTTTACTTGAACTAGAAAAACATATGCCAAACCTCCATGATTGAAATCGGTCAAGTTGAACACAAGACCCGACGCTGTCAGGTTTACTTCGGTTGCCCCGGCACCAGCTGATGTGCCGTTAAGCTGAAGTTTTAAGTGAAACCTCACAAAATGTTACTTTTTACCAAAGAATTTCACGTTTCACCGACATTAATATCGATGACGCCCTCGCTTTGAACGGTTAAGTTGCCAGTGACGTCAGATGTCGTGCCAGCATCTCCCGCAGATGCATTGGCGTTCCAAACGTATTCTGTAGTTTCTTGTCAACAGTTACATTTTGTGGTAAATATGTACATAGTTACATTTTAAGTTGTGTTTTACAAATAACCAGAAAAATAGTTCACCTGCGGTGCGCTTTCGTCTTAAGTGACGGGATTCGGCTGAAAAAGAGCAAGAAAGTTAAAAAAAACATTATTTTTAGAAATGCCTGAAAGAGCCTGAAAAAATCTGAACCTGATTCAGGCATCCATATAGACAGGAAACAGGCGGCGATAAACGCAGATGCAAACAGATTATGCTTGAGTGCCATTTTTGAGAACCGTAATCAAAAATTTTGACGAAAAGTCTAAAAATTTACAATTGTAGTTTCAACACTGATTTCATTTTGTACAGAACATTATTGTCCGAATCTGAAATACCGGCTTTGAGAGGAAGTATTTATTAGCTATGGCAAGATTGCGTTGAATTTTACACGAGAATCAAGTTCGGTATTCACAAACCGAACCAAAAATTTGTGTCTAAAACTGTTCAAAGAAACTAGTCTGAGTCTGTGAGGGTGCGATGGGAAATATAAAAACGCCAACAGTGTACAGAAGGACTACATATATTTGTGTATAACTCTGACAAAACCGTCCAAAACGGTAAAACCAGCTCTGCCACGCAAATCAGGGGGCTGCTGTATCCCTGGCAGACGTTAAGCCGGAAACCTGGCGGAAATCGGATCATGACGTTTTCGAGCATCGCTCACGCACTTTCCGTTTGTTTTCCAGGACGATGTATCCGTAATGTGCATGAAATTGTTGTTGGTTATTTTTGTTTGGTCTTGTTGCGACTGTTGTTGTTATGTATGTTGTTGTGTCACTCAGATTTCCGTTTCAACACCTCCGCCTTTCCCGTTTCACACTTCGAGGATTTCAGAATTAAAATGCGCTTTTCTGTGGAGGCGATGATAATGCCGTTCTATGTAATTGAAATAATGATTTTTAGTGGAAAAACTCTTCGCTACGTACATTTACGCTAAACCACAGTTTTACGTTGGATGTGAGTACGAACCAACAAATTTCTTGCAGAAAAAGTCACGGTGTTTTGCGAGAGAGTATTTGCTTCAGCGTTATTCTATTTCTTTTAACTTCCTTCGTGCACTTACGGTGCATTTCCACCATCAAACCCTTGACTATGCTTCCGAAAGAAATTATTTGCTCACATAATGGGCTCAATACGAAAAGACCAGTCATTTCGTAATCCTCGCAACACGTCACAAATCGGCTGAAATCACCACTGACGATAACAATGAACACGTGGGCTTAGGGTTTTCCAATGTGTGCGTGCAGAACAGGCGCACTGACGATGTCCTGGTGCACCGTCTGTCTGTGGAAACAGGAGTAACAAACTTGTCGCTTTGGATCCAGAGCAAGGTTTTTTTGGAGTTCGTTCAATTTCGTCTGCAACAAGTTTGGTCAACAACAACAAGACTGATAATCGCAAATCATTCTTTTATCACACAGCGCAGTAGGCACAAACGTTGACACAACGATAGAGAACGACATAATTACAAAATTGCAGTTATTACGAAAGGAGTGCAGCAATCTTGACGAAGTGTTTATAAGGCGGAGGCTGGGTGAGTGTGTGTGTGGGGCTTCAAGTCACACGTGGGTGCAGATGGAGACAGGAAGAGAGCAAGCTTTGTCATTAAACATAAAAATGTCTCAATTATTATCATTTATCACAATTTTATCATATTTTTCGGAAAATCACTCGATTTTCTCAACCACAGTCTGATCCGAGACGACATAGGCGTCATTGAACGTGGTCGGCTTCACATCCCACGTGACTTCGTTCGTGATTTGGTTTGCTTTCTTCACGATCAACACACAATCGTCGGGTTCCTCGGGACAAACTGAAATTATACATAAAATATGATAGTAAAACAGTTATTCGGGAGGATGGGTTGATCCTTCTAAATTACTTTCTGTTAACCCGGACTAGGCCTTGTGTGCTGGTATGTGCCCAGTTCTGTCTCGAACAATACAATGGAAACATCAACTCATTCAGGACTGAAAAAGCGCAAAGAATCGCTATTCTAAGGCACGGCTCTGGGTTTCAGGCTTTACATTGTCCTTGCTTGTTTCGACATGTTTTCCCAGACGTTGGATGCACTAGGACATCGTCCAGTGCAATTGTACTGCGCTGGGATGGCACTGTTACAGCGTGAACAAAGCGCCAAGTGAGCAAACGTTGTTGTTTCTACTGCCTTAAATATAGGATTTATGGATTTATCACAGATTTAAGCCTAAACTTCAAGCCTATGTATTACACACCTCGCCATTGTCCATACCTTTATAATAGGTCTCTTTCACCAGTGCCCACAATCGTCTGCCATTTTTGAACAAATAATCCAACAAGTCCACAGTGTTGGTTGTCGTGTCCCTCTTTCGTCGTCCCATCGCGCTCGATGTGCATGATGGGTCGGTACCATCGCAGGATTTGACGAACCCGGACAGGGCCAGACTCACGCGACCACCCGTGGAGGACGAGGCAGTGCCGGACTTAAACAAGGACTGGCTTTATTGTTCCCGGCTCAGGCTGGCATCTGTCATCTTTGAGCAAGACTGGGCGTAGACTGCGGGCTCAGAGGGTATTGAGAGCAAAGTCGGCGATCAGCTGGGATCTAACTTGGTCCTGCTCAATTTTCTTGGATTTTTTTGAGATTTCAAGATTCTCTGATGTTTCTGATTTGGAAAAGTTCGAAATTTGTGGCATCAGCAGCCCTCAAATTATCGTCAACGTGTGACCAAGGCAGATGCCATCCGATCCGTAAGCTTGGCAGAATATTTTATAGTTTGGGAATCAGCATGAATTGAAGGCAAGAGAACGCAATCACAAACCTGTTCGGAAACCTTCGACTCTCCGTTTCCGAGATCTTCCAAATACGTTCTACTGCTGACGTGGGTGAGATCACCGAGAGCTTCGCCTTTGCCGCTGCCGAATAATTCTGCAGAAATGGACTTGTACAGTCGACCCTCTTTACAGTGACGTGATTCAGAATCGGTGTTTTCTGTCACAAGTTAATGATCGTAGATCAAATAGCGTGCTTTTGGTCAGTGTAAATTAGCGGCTTCACTGGTGCATATACAGTATCTTGAAAATGTTCTCTGTTCAAAAAAACCACGTGACCACGGCGCTGATTCGATCTGATCCAATCCATTCACCTTGTCTGACATCGTATAATACGATCCAACACACTGTTCTCGCATCCATCAAGCAAAGCCCAAACAACGAACGCACTCATATAACTATTGCCACTATCAATAAAGTCCGTGTGCGCATCGGTGGTAACTGTTGATTTGCCGGTAATGCCCTGAGCCTCCGCCTGTGCGTTTGACCAGCCCAACGTGCCCGATGTTTTGTCAGCAACATTGGTCAAATCAGCCGTTACAGCTGCGGCCGACCCAGATGCCGTACCGTTGGCGGATGAATCGCCCACTGAAATTGGGGGACGAGGTGGCTGCAGGTGGAAAGATTTCGTGCTTTGTGGAAATGTTTATGAAACATTTGGCCGGGAAGCAAAAGATGTGATCGGTTCAATCGAGATAAGTAGATGTCGCAAATTATTTCGCGACTTCTGTTTAGGCCCGGCCAATTCAGGCTCAGCATGTTTGACCCATTTATACATAGGCTTAGGCTCCATCCGGGCCTGAATGTCCGGGCCTGAACATGTGCCCCGGGACTGAACCGTCGCACAATCGTGGAAATAGTCACAAATTTCGGACAAACAGCATTTTTGTTTTTGCGACAGTGGACGATTTGCTGGCCAAACCAAATGACATCAATAAATATAGTAAGAGTATCACGCGTGATCCCTTGTATTCCACATTCATTCTGGTATTGGTCGCACAATGACTAAATCAGAATTCATCTACCCTGATCTCCAGGTTCAACCTTAACCACTATGCTACTTGTATTTTTGACAAAACATTTTCAGCTAAACATAATCAAGCAGATCAACCACGTTGCCGCAGGTCTGAAACATTCTCTTTACTACATGCCTTGTGTGCGATCACGCAACGCAACGTCATTGCCCCATCACTTTCCCTCTTCACGATTCAGGAAAAAATTTTGACCAATTCTTATATAGTCATTGTGCGACCAATATTTGATACGGATAAACCTTAGTGGTTTAATTGGCGGACGTCTGCGAGGTAGGATCCTCGTGGCTCCGCGCGTGCCAAGCGCGTTGCTGTTTGTGCCCCAACAAAAATGAAGGAATATTCGTGGCGTGAGAAAGTGGCCGAGGCCAAGATGAAGAATTGGAAACGAATTTATTTGGACGCGTAAGACAGCTACGAACTGTTCAACGCGTTTGATGATTGGAGCAAGTCGATGCCATTCAATCAAGAGTTGTGCACCGAGTTCGCGATGTACGATGCGGTCAATTATGGAGCGTGGCAAGGTTTGGACCGTGTCGTTTATTTGATTGAAATGGAAGAGAGAAAGAAAGAAAGAGAAGAATGGGTGAAAAAAGTGAAGAGATTGATGGAGCCGGTACCGAAAGTCGCGCAGTTTTTGACCGGCAAACCGTTGGTGCCTGTCAGGTTGTGGCAGGTAAAAGAAGAAGAGGTTGAGTCCACCCAGATGACATCGGCTGAGGTGCCTGAAAAACCCGCTCCCATGTCCCCAATTCCGAATACCACCCCTGACCCCGGTCCAGTATTGTTCGATGTCGTTTGTGAGGAACAGATACTGGACACGACACCGACGTTACGACCGATGAACTGCGAACAGGAAGAGATTCAATGGATTGAGTGGCCGAGCGTGGACAAGACAACGAAAAAGAAGACCAAGGGAAAGCGGAAGGAAAAGAAAAAGAAGGAGGTAAAGAAAGAGAAGAAGGGGAAGAAAGGAGGAACGGAAAAGAACGAACGAAGAAACCAGAACCGGGACCAACAAAACCGAAGAAACGTGTGCGACGTGGCGCCACGACGACAACCAACCACGAACGCGAGTCGACGACGTTGCTGATTGAATGCGCCCGTGCCGGGAAGACTGATTATAAATAAAACGGATAAAGCTGATAAACCTGATAAACCCGACTCCCTTGCGCTGGGGGGAAGACTGATTACAAATAACCCGGATAAAGCTGATAAACCTGATAAAGCTGATAAACCCGACTCAGCTGCGCTGGGGGGAAGACTGATTACAAATAACCCGGATAAAGCTGATAAACCTGATAAACCCGACTCAGCTGCGCTGGGGGGAAGACTGATTACAAATTGAAAAATAAAACGGATAAACCCGAATCGGTTGTGGGACAGTTCGTTCCCAGTGATCTGGTCCGGATCCGGATGCGTCTGTTTTGGAATTGGAACGACGGCGTCTAATGTTTCACGGCAATGATTGCCTCGCTGTTTTACAGGCCTGCGATGTTTCATTTGGCTCAGGCTGGACGGAGCCTAAGCCTAAGCCTTAGCCAAGTGAAACATCACAGACACTACAAACTAGAGATAGTCAATCACGTGAAACATTACTGCCCAACTGCTATTTACTGCTGCATTCAATTGGGACCAGACCCCAACACCAGATCGTGCTTCACGCCACACCGGCCATACGCACGTTCCGCGTAATTCGGTCAGCGTAATCAGTCTTCCCCCCAGCTGCCCAATCCGGGAAGGCTGATTATATACATGCTACAGCATGCGTAATCAGCCTTCCTGAGATTGGGCCTTGGGGGAAGGCTGATTATGGCTTCGTTTAATTTGTAATCAGTCTTCCCTCCAGAGCCTCTGCAGGGTGTACTGATTACAATGGTAATCAGTCTTCCATCAACCAATGCGCCATGTCGAAAACAGTCGATGTGAAGAAAGAGATGGTGGCACGAGGTCGAGGTGTAAAGAAGAAGAAAGAGAAAATATATTGAGCTCAGGTTTTCGATGTATTCGGGCTGGTTTTAGGATTTGAAAGGATGTGATAAAGTGACATCATGTGATTTCCGCCAATTTTCTTCTGTATTTATACCCCAAATTTCTTTCCATAGGCTCCCTTGGTGGGGGAGGAGTAAGAGTATCACGCGTGATCCCTTGTATTCCACATTCATTCTGGTATTTGATACGGATAAACCTTAGTGGTTTAATTATATCAAAATATCCGTTCGTTCCGAAATGCTCACGTGACCGAGGCAAGATCAGGAGCGGTCACAAAGTTTGACACCAGCCACGAAATTAAAAAAAAATACACTTCCACCAAGAAATAATTCCCCCGAAAAAACTAACAATTGATAACGCCAGCACTCGGCTGCAGGAATATGGTTTGACTGGATATATTGAGACTGGTGGCGGCATCAGTGGCCGCCGCCAGTCCCTTGCCCATCGCAATGGCCGTGCCCTTGCCGTCTGGCTCGTACATCGATGTCACATCGACGCTGGCGTTCGTGTCAATGTTGCCCGACGATTGCAGCTTAGCGCCCGCCACAACGTCTGTGCGAGTGGGTTTATTGGTGTTGTGTTTTATGGAGACTTGTATTGTGCAAGTTCGTGCATTGTACCACATAGGCATGAAAACAAAGATGCTGTAGCTTCAGTAAGCCATATAACCACTATTATGAGTTTCATGTTCGACTATTGAATTGATGAATGTCTAGTTGATATTTCACGTTGGTTGTGTTTACGTTTGTGAGTTGGCCAAGTTCTGTTCAGCAATTTCACTGCCGATGGGCATGACAACCTGACGACAATACAATGTTTCATGATTCTTACAAAGGATATTTTAGTCTGAACCATATAATGGTCTGAACGCAATGCTAGGTATGAATGGTTTCCGTAGCACCACAAACATCCAAACTAATGACAAGTCATACCATGCTCCAGAGAGTACCAAAAGAAGAAGACAAACAGCCCCCCAAACTACATACATAGTTCAATGCACCAACTTGTATTTCCGAGATCGTCCTTGACCATTATCCCATTGACGGCATCAAACTCGTGTCCATATCCCTTGCCCTCCGCATACATGCCCCCACCGCCGGAAACCCCCGCCGGGTCTACCCAGTTCGCAGCACTGCCGTTGGCGTGCGTCGAACCACTCTCGATATTGGCTATCACGTTACCAACCACGTCGCCGACTGAAAACATTTTTAGAGACACACATTTGGATGGCCCCAAACTTTGATTTCATTCTGCTCGGGTACATGGGCTGGGCCCGGTCCACAGAAGCGGATTACACTAACACTGACATTAAAACGGTTACACTAGCACTACGTTTCGTTAACACCACTAACATAAACGCAAGGATTTTCTCTTTTGTGTTTACTTTTATGTTAACGTTAATGCTGGTGTGAACGTTAGTGTTGGTGTAAGTGTTAATGTTAGTGTTAGTGTAATCAGCTTCTGTGGACCGGGCCCAGAATACATAGGTGCCAAGTCAAATAAAATCGTGTACATTTCCCTCAAACTGCAGCGCCTGATTCCACATTGAAAGAGATTCCATTATTGGTTGGATAACGCATGACGAGCGACATAGTAATTGTCCTGGCATGCTCTGCCATTAAAAGTAAAAAAAACACCGCAGTATTTTTCCAAACCCACCGTGCGACAAATTGCCCGACTTGGCGCCAATATTCAACGTGCTTAGTCCCGTCCCGCCCGATTTGCCGTACGAGTCGGCACTCGCCGTTCGTGAGACGCCATCATCAAAGATGAGATTGTTTGCGATGATGCTCACGCCGTTGGCTGCCGTGCCATCACCAGTCGCTTCAGCGATGTATTGTTCTGCAAAGGGGGGGGGTGGAAAGGGAATTGTGGATGGGGCGCAACCCCGAATGGATCTGTCTGGACCAACAGTTTGGCTGTCAAGTTTTATGCTACAGACTTGTTCCTGCCCGAATACTCGTGTGCTTTCAAGAATCTGCGGTGCACCAGGACATCGTCAGTGCGAACGCACCAAATGACACCGTGATCACGAGCAGATCCTAGTGTCTTTATGTCGCCAGAGAACATTTGATTTCAGGTTCAGTGATGGTGACGATGTTACAAAATGCCAGTAATCAACTGATGCGATTGCAACTGATGCAAAATAGCGATCAACTGATGTTTCACATGAGCCCAGCGGAGTAGATCTCGCCAAATAACGACAAGTGCATGAACCAACAGTAAATTCCTCAGACTCAAAGTCACTCAAAAAACAAAAATCTCATCCCTCGCCGACCAAAGGTGCACCAGATCATCATCAGTTTTCCAACAGCATCCAAACCACCACCCACTCTGTGCATCCAATATATCGGTGTATTTGCTCAACGCCTTTGCCCATGCAATCGTCTGTCCCTGCGCCACTGCATTGCCGACTTCATAGGCCGTTCGATTCGTCTCCGTCTGTATCAATGACGCAATGCCCAATGCCTGCGCCTGTTGTGTGCCCTCGGCCGCGATCTCCGACTGCATTTCGCCGCCTGCGAAAGGTTGGAGTCTTGGCAAGATGACAAACTTTGGTTTGAGATCGGATGGGGTTTGCCTTGGTTTTTTCGTTCAATTAGGGATGTATCGAGCTTCCTGATGGACAAATTTCGACCAGCGTAAAAGTTGTGTCCAGAATTACTGTTACTTTTGCTTTGGTCGAAATTACTGGCGTCGAATACAGATCTCGCAAAATGTCTCACAAATCAGGCAGGCTGGTCTGAATCGACTCGGCAAGTACAAACTGCTTGGAAAGTATGTATGTGTACCATGTCCATCGATGGGCATGATAACAAGAATGGCAGCGTGTTGCCGCAGCAGTTTGAATACAAGGTGCTTTTCAATAATTTTTCAGAGTTATTTCGATGGTCACATGGTATTGCATGACATAGCTTGCGTACCAAACTATACACACGTCCTGATGTGCCGTAGAAGTGGCATTCAAATATAAGAGATGTCATGACACAAGGAATCCACGCACCCATCGCAACAGCATTCTTCTGCACCGAGGCTTGCGCGAGCTGCATTAGTTTCTGCAGACTGACACCGAAGGCTTCGCCATAGGCCGTGCTTTCGGCCCTCGATGAGCCGGACATCGACGTTTGGGACTCCACATTGCCCGTGACGTTGGTGGTTTGGCCGGTGGCGTTGGAACGCGAGATGGCCCCAGCGACTAGAATGGAATGCAGCAGGTTGGGTGGGGGGGGCATTGTGTCACATAAAGGGACTTTGGAAACTGAAACTGACAAACTGACTGCCTACTGCATGGCAAATGTGAACGACGCAACTATGTACTGCCGCTGCATGCGACTTTGTCCAACGCACGGCACGACCAATTTTGGCTCGGACCGTTTTTGTTGTGATACAGCAGACGCAGTAATTTGACCACTTTTCGTCCCCAAAGAAATAACCACCTTTTTACGGTGGTCGCGAACTTAATCTTCCATGTGGATTGCAAAATACAGCTCAGAAAGATGCCTTGGATGTATGCCTTCAAAGTCGCTACCATGCTTCTAGTCTCCATGCATGCACAACCCATACCGTTTATGTCGTAATCTTCCTGAGCAACACCAATGGCTTCGAGGTTCGCGTCACTCATGTCTTGGCCTGCGGCCGTGCCGTTAACCTGGACAGATTTGGGAAGCACATTTTAGTGAATTTAGCAATCATAGAACCCTGGAAATTGCCGACAAATACAGGGTGGGTCAAAAATAGCTCTACAAGGTTAAGATCCGCATATGTGGGAAACCAGTGGTTTTTAAAAAAAAAAAAAAAAAAAAATAAAAAAAAAAAAAAAAAAAAAACCCCCAAAAAAAAGATACTGTACTTCAGTTGGCTTAAAATTCAGAACCGCGTTTTCGGACACGACACAGGGAATTCGAATATTAACCTCATATGTACGTATTTTGGTCCGGTTGTCACTGCAAGTCCAGGAAATGCGGTGCGGACAACTCCAGGCCCATTTGATCGGGTCCCATTTTCTGGACACAAAACGAAGGGAAAAATTTTTGGGTTCAAATTTTTTTGTCAATATTCGGATTTTTCTCCATATTCGAAAACACCCGGTTGTTGATTATCAACCCAATTTTGTTCGAATTTATCCACTGTATGAGCTTTAACCTATGCAAAGTAAAGCTACTTTTGACCCACCCTATACATATATACCCAGACAGACGATGCCCCACGATCTTGCGTTTGAATTTACCAAAGAAAACTGACGAACCTGAACTTTCACGGTGTCACCTGTGATGGTGGCATTGCCACTGATGACGGGCACGTCACCGCCGACCGTTGAGTTGTTGGTTGTGGCCGATAGTGCTGCAAATGGGTGGCGAAATGGGGAGCCATAATGGACTCTGTGTGGTGCAACAGGCACTCGTCAGTGTCTCTAGACCATCTGACGATGGGCATGATGACAAAAAACGTTGTGTACACAACAAGACAAGCCATCTGACAAATTGCTGGGCGACGTTACTAAGCAAGGATATGAAGTTTTGAATAAAGTTTATAAACTTACTCTGCGTTTGTCGCTTTCTCCTGCTACTTTGTAGGCCGTTTGATGACACTGCAAATAGAAATGATTTGAAATTACATTTCGATGACAAAAAATGAAATTGACTAAAAAGTTGCTTACCTGCTATCATGACCAAGATCAAGATCACTTGAGTTGCTGTGGATGCCATTTCTTTTTTTCGTTTACTTCAACTAAAACTGTACACCTCGTCGCAATAGAAAACAATAATCTCTTACTTTGCGCAAAATTGTTAACTCATAACCGGGTGTGTTATTTCGGTATATTCCAACAGTGAAGTATCAGCGCTACTACGGTATACAGTATCTGTACCTGAGCATGGAAGCGTTTTGTTTGCGTGTGTGCACCAACAATAATAGATGGATGTACATTTCCTATCAACACGTCATAAGCTTGCGCGTGCATGCATGGCTACCAAACCGGTCACGCTGGTGTACATGCATACAGTTTGTTCACAACACAAGTGGGTGTCACAGATTACTAATTGGTGGAAAACGTCCCGGCGGATGTTGGGGATTAAGCCGCACAACAGCCACCAGGCGAGTGTTTTTTAGGCATTCTTGGGTACTGATTTAAATGTTGTTCACTTAATGTATCCAAAGTGGTTGCACCCCATTAACCTTTACGAAATGTGAGTGGGCAGAGCGCTGATCACCGACGGAAAAACATTTTTTTGTGGGAACAGCATATGCTGTGAATTTGGGACCACCAATAAATTATAAATTCATAGGGATGTGAATTTCGTAGGTGACTTTATTAATAGCAGCGCATTACTTCCAAGAATCATTGTATTGATTAATTAAAGTTGACAAACTGATAATAATAATAGCCAACAGGATAATGAGATTTCAATCTCCAAATTTGTGGAAGATGGATAGCTGTTTAGACATTTTGAAATAATTATTTCATACAATTTCGAAAAAAACGCTGAAACAATGGTTTCAATAAAACAATAATGGGAGCACGCAGTTATGGCAAAACACGAGGAGACAAGTTGTGGACTTTAAACGGTCCTCAAAAAACGTAATACTTTTCAATGATAAATAATGATAGAGAGAAACACTCAGATAAATTTCAAACAAAAGAACTAGATGCAACATAGCCGCTACCTCAATGCTGAAGCAATACAGACAATTTACCAAAAAATGCAAAAGGAAGTTGCAATAAAAGCGGCATATAAATAAAAAAGTACAAGAAGACAAGTTCAAGCAGCCGGTCCAAAGCTAAATTCAGTTCCTAAAAATGCCAGAAAAAATTATACAAAACAGAAAAAATAAGAGACTACAATACATTCAACGTACCAAGGCACGCGCTCCTAATTCACCTTCAAATTTTGGTGCACAAGATAAAATATGAAAACATGAAACACACAAAATATATAAAAAAGACAAAATGATAAAGACAGACAAGCATGAATTAATAAAAATAAAAGGCAGATCAAACAAAGTGGCCGGGCAATATGTGGGGGTTGTCTTGATTTGAATGAACATTGAATGAAAGTGCCTAAACAAATACAATCACTAAAAAACATAGCAAAGCAGAAATATATTAGTAAAAACGAAGTGTTTTGAAGCAATTAGCGTGACAAGTATAAGTATACATTCGAGGTCGAAGCAGTATTGAAGCAAATACAATATGTAATAAACTCAAAATATTAGAAAAAAACAGGGCACTCTGCGCTTAAAGGGCTCGGGACATAACCGAAGGAAGGGCAGCAGGACATATTTTTACATACCGTTGGAAAGCCTTCCGACAGCCTATGTCACGCACAAATTTTAAGCTCTTTGGAGATTCGCTATCTCTTGGTAGAGGGACTTTTCGTTCCAGAAAAAAGTGAATTTTTGCACAAATTGGAACGACTGGTGCAGAAACCCCAAATGAGTTGAAGGTCAAGTAACACGTGGATAGGATTACAACAGCTTCTGAATAGCTTACCATCACAACTTCAGTCGCTCAAAGCATTGCTTCACACGGTGAGGGTGCGAAACGTTCCAGAAATCGGCCTTATTTTTCGAGAACACAAGTTTGTCCCTAAATTTTGAGCCCACGCTTAGCGCTGCTGAAATAAGAATACAATGGGGAAATAGAGCATCGTCGAAAGTATCAGAAAATAAGGTTTTTAAATTTTTTAACTCATGGCTAGCTCCGTGACAGGCCTAAAAATACATTAAATTGCCGCTAAATTAGGTGGTTGCATTCATCGCCAGAATTGTGACACATAAAGGCCACAGATTGTATCGGATTCAAAACAAAAAAATGAGAGAAACGTCTGGTTTAACAACCTATCAAGGTCCGAAGACCCAAAGGTCTACAGATCTCTCGGGGTAGCCATACTAACCTGAATCTGATATTCAGCTATAAATGCTTATTGTTTACAGCTATTGTAAATGTGACAGCACAAAACAATGTATCTCGGGAGTAGCTTTCGAATGATATATAACAAGCCCCAATAAATTCTTAGGCTTAAGGGCAGAGGTTAAAAAATTGCTTTTTTGACGATTCTGGAATGAACCGTCACGTCACCGTGTGCGATTTCGGAATTTTGACCGTTTCTTGTCCGTAGTAAGAGATAGTATGGGCATGTTATACATCGTTCGATAGCTACGATGAAGCTACATCGTTTGATGCTGCCAAATGTGCAATAATCTCTAACAGTAACGACTTATAGCCAAATATCTTATTCAGGCTGGCATGGCTGCAGCAGCCGGACCATGGGGGTTGAAGTCTTGAAACTCGTCTAGATTGTTGGACTGTGCGTTTATCTGACTTTCTCGTTTCCAATGCAGTGCAATACGTGGCTTTTTTGCACCATATTTCCGTCAATGAATGCAACTATGCAGTTTAGTGGCAATTTTTAGGTCTTTTTCAGCCTGTCACGCCGTTATCTAAGTGTTTCCAAATTTAAAAACCTTATTTTCTGGCACTTTCGACAATGCTCTATTTTTATATTGCATTTTCATTTCTGCAACACAAAGCGCGGCCTCAAAATTTAGAGACAAACTTGTGTTTTCGAAAAATGTGGCCGATTTTTGGAACATTTCGCACCCTCACCGAGTGAAGCAATGCTTTGAGCGACTGAAGTTCTTATGATAAGTTATCCAGAAGCTGTTGTAATCCTATCCACGTGTTACTTGACTTTCAACTCATTTGGGGTTTCTGCACCGGTCGTTTCAAGCTGTGAAAAAATTCACTTTTTTCTGGAACGAAAAGTCGCTCTACCAAGAGATAGCGAATCTCAAAGGAGCTTAACATTTGTGCGTGACATATGCTGTCACAGTGCTTTCCAACGATGTATAACACTGCGCTCTGCTGTCCTTCCTTCGGTTGTGTCCCGAGCCCTTTAAACAAGTCCTAATTTTCAGTTGCACCATTGCGAAAGGATAAAAAACAAAAAAAATCAATAATCTCAATGATCGTGCACCGTCGCAATAATATAACTCTTCATCCCTTTTGTCCTGTTTCCACATTGTGCGCCTTTTTCGTGTGCATGGCACTGAGACGTTTCTTCAGCTCTTGCGGGAACTTGTCGTAGCAACGCTTGCACACTGGTTTCATGTCCAGCTCGTAGAACTTGGTCCTGAAACCAGTGTCGTTGGGAAATCAAAAAGTCAGGATACCGGATACCCAAAATCCAAAATTTTCGGATACCGAATACCAAAAATGAAAAATCTCGGATACCAGGGGGTGGGTTTCTCCCTAAAAAAATCTCGGATACCCAGGGGGGTTGTCCAAAAAAGGTCAATTTTTTAGAGGAAAATCGAGCAAAATCGGTGTTGAAAGCGCAAAAAATGGTCATTTTGGGGGTTATGCTTGCGCCAGCAAGCGATTTTGAGCATTTTGGAGGTAAAAAATGGGCGATTTTTACGGTTTTCGGAAAAATTTTAGGGTAGGATACCCCTGGACAAAAAGTCAGGATACCGGATACCCCTGGGTGAAAAAATCAAGATACCGGATACTAGGGGGGTAACACCCCTCCCCCCCCCCCCGACGACACCACTGCCTACAACAATAGGTGATGTTTCATGTTAGGTCCATTTATGAAACCACTCTCTTGACACGCATATCGAATACATAGTGTTTGTATCAATCTTCCTCACGTTTTTGAATATTTCCAAAACAATAAAGCCGGTGCAAGCAAATCAATAGGGTGCAGGTCCTACGTGAGTGAAACATCAGCAAATGAGAAAATAAACTCGGGGAAGGATCGAAGCTGCGGCAGTTCAAAGGATCGAAGCTGCTGCAGTTCCCAGAAACTTTTGAATTCAGATTAGTTTGTAATGTTCTGATCTTGGCATCTAACCCACAAGCTTGATATCGTGGTTTGTATCTGGTGATCGGGCAATGTCGGGTACCCCACCCCGATTTGTATCACGAATATAGTTGCAAAAACGTGCACAACGTTTGGTTTGGTCGCGCACACACCGTGCTTATATCAGTTTTGTTCATCTTTGCATGGCAGTTTCTTTTTGCAGTAGTTCAACATAGCAAGTGCAATAGAGGAACGGGTGGGGTCGAAAACCCCGAAAAAAAACCCCGAAAAAAAACGCCGAAAAAAAACCCCGAAAAATAAAAACCCCGAAAATAAAACCCCGAAAACGAAAAACCCCGAAAAAAAACCCCGAAAACGAAAAACCCCGAAAAATATAAAACGTGTGGAAAACAATTCTTTTGGTTAGAGAAGGGTATTCATGTCGTTCGTGCACCAAAAAAGGGCACTGGTACAGTTCGGGCACAAGTTAGGTAATTCTCCTTTGTTCATGTCTTCCTGGCTGGCAGCCCAAGCCTAAGCCTAACCCTGAATGAAGGCCTATTCCGTTAAACTTTTGTGGATGTTGCCTTCATGCCACTGGCTGGCAGCCTAAGCCTAAGCCTAACCCTGAAGGAAAGCCAGAGCAGTTAGGTTTTTGTGGAAGTTCTCTTCAAATGGACAGGTCTTCCTGGATGGCAGCCTAAGCCTAAGCCTAACCCTGAAAGAAAGCCTGTGCAGCTGTACATTTGTGGATGTTTCCTTCATATGGACATGTCTTCCTGGCTGGTAGCCTAAGCCTAAGCCTATGAACAAGCCTAAGCCCAAGTCTAGGTTCAAGTCTGATCCGAAGCCAATTTATCAAGTGTAGGGGTGATGTTTCACTCGTGGGTCACGAGCGACATGAATACCCACCTCTAACAAGATTTTTTTTCATCCCTGACATTTTTTATTTTTCGGGCTTTTTTCGGGGTTTTTCGGTTTCGGGGTTTTATTTTCGGCGTTTTTCATTTTCGGCGTTTTCCGTTTCGGGGTTTTTTTCGGGGTTTTCGACGGCTACCAGAGGAACAGCAATTCAAGCTTTCAGTCAAAGCCAAGTCGTACTGAGATGAAACATCAGCGAACAGAACACCATTTCAGTCGCGAAATGCCGAAAGTGTCGAACTCCTCAAAACACAACCGTAACTCACTTCTGATCCATTTTCTTGTCGCACAATGAGCACGCGAAGCATTTGACGCACCAGGACTTCTGCAGCGCCTGGAACACATCACCGGTGATCACCTGACCGCATTTGAAGCACACGTTGCCGAACAACTGCAATATTTGCATAAATAATGTTCATAAGTTCTTGGATGAAAGTCTGTTTTATAACAGAATAGGCATCATCAAACTAGTAGGTAATCAAGCCGATCCGGTAAAAATTTTTTTGTGGCACGGACTTCGAGAAATTGATGGCACCACCCACGTTTGATCAGCGTGAGAGAGATCAAGGCAAGATCGGACCGGAGGGATAATATCTTTGATACCGAGATATGGCTTCACATTTGCCAGCAATGCAAGCAATTGCATGCAACAGCACCAGTAAAACATACACTGTGCAAATCATCTTCGAAGCTAACATCCTGTGAAGCTGGTAACACGATCGCACAACATCAAGGTATATACACATGTGTACTCGGTTTTATTTTTAACACCTTCTTCAAATTGAAGAACCGACCTGATGAAAATGCGTTTCGCAGTAGGCCAGCCCCTTCTTCTCGTAATGACGCGAACCCAAGAACGGCTTCTCGCATTTCGCGCAGACAAAGTGCTGAAACAAAAGGCTTGGTTTGCAAATTGAGTGTCCTCAATTTCAAAAAAAAGGAAACCAGATCACGAGATCGCAACAGTAACGGACACTGGCTACACAGTTTGAATCTCTTCACATGAAAATATAGGAGTCGCTCATGTAATGCACATTTTATGTGTGAGAAGAGACGCCGACATCAGGTCATATTTTTGGACAGTTTTTAGGTGAAATCGGCACGTGAAGTTTGTTCTACACAAATAACACAGGAGGTTCGGTGCAAATTATTCGCATTGCACGCCACAAATGGTAGATCTCAGTGCAGGTTGGGCCGTAGCATGTTTTGAAAAAAACTCTACAGCTCCAAGTCGAAACAACTGCGGCCTGCCCTGGATCTAGCAGTGTGCATAGTTTTCCTGTTTTTCTTGGTCCAAGGAAACAGACGACCGCGTGCTATAACTGAGCTTCCAGTTCAGGTCGAGATTACAATTTCGACTCAATCACACAGTTAAGTTGTACTGTGAGCTCCGCCTCCTTTTACTTGCGTAAAAAGGAAATACAAAACATTATTTAGCCGTCATTGTGGCAACACCCACCTCGACATGCCAGTGTTTGCCCAACGCAGTGACCACCCTTTCCTCAATCGGTCGTCGACACGCGCCACATATGGGTATGCCCATTTTGTCGTGACAACGCAGACAGTACAGCTCGCCCTTCACCTCGCGCGCGTCACAGTTCAACTCGGTGCTGAAATGGACAAAACTACATTATAATTTAGTTCGATCTAAATTTGGTAGCCATGGATGTTAGGCATCGGGATTGGAGTCGGCGTCGTTGCCGACAAAGCCTACACTTTAGATTTTTTCTTTGTTGTTGCTGTGCACAAATTTCTCTGGATGTCTGTTCGGTAAATTGCCTTAGCAGCAGGAATCAAAGTCAGGTCATGCTGGCTTGAAACATCAGTGGACAGAACACACGAAGGTAGAACAAAACTCTGTGATTCGGTCGCTGGTCGTTTTGTTTTTATTTGCACCCAGCAAGACATGTACAAACGTGAATAAGACATGTTTTTTTGCATGGCGAACACAAAGATAGAGACAATCCAACAGCGTATCTTCGGATTTCTTTATGTTACAGTATTCGACACAGTCCGGTATTGCATGGCTGTACGCACATTTTGTGGTTCTCTGCGCACAGAGTTTCTGTGTCTGAAGGTATGTGATTTCGTCCACCTTCTCACTTTCCCGTTCTGGTTTTGTATATCTTTTATTCCTTTTAACTTTCACGCCGTGTATTGTATTTATTTTCATGTCCGTAAATGTCACACCCGGTCTTGTAATTATGCTTTTTCCACTTTACTCTGTTATGTCTTTTTGAGTTGGTGCCGACGTAATAGACTAATATGGTTTTTGACTTGTGCTTCTTTCATATGGTTGTTGTGCACCAATGCTTCTATCAGGAAAAAAATTTCCAAGATGAATGTCAGATTTGAATATTGTACAGTGTGGTTACACTCTTTCGTGAAAGTTTACTGAATTAATGGCAAGCACTTCAATCATGCTTCGGGGTGAGGTCATACTGGGCTGAAACATAACCAAACAGAAGGGCGGATCTTAATTTTGAGCAGTACTGGGCAACGCCAACGCGGCCATTGAATTGAGATTTTCTGATTTCAAGTTCCGATTTCATTGATCGGCGTGAAAGAATAATGTTGATTGATTGACTGTGCTGTGTTGTGTGACCGACAACAAATGTGAACTGTTTGGATGG
Organism: Rhynchonema sp. JSB1_4; assembly: GCA_030248065.1. Classification (NCBI taxonomy): domain Eukaryota; kingdom Metazoa; phylum Nematoda; class Chromadorea; order Monhysterida; family Xyalidae; genus Rhynchonema; species Rhynchonema sp. JSB1_4. Next base: position 80,605 of record JASAMV010006390.1, read on the forward strand.
TCATTGAGTTTGATGCAAATTCGAAGGAGAAAGAGTCACCCAGGCTCCGTCCCAACTAAAAAAGTTATTTTCGGTCTAATACAGGCAAGTTTCAATAGCGCGTTGGAGAAAAGAACTAAACGTGAAAGACAGGCACATACCCGCACGATTTGCAGTTGTAATGGTAGGGATGGTATGCTTCACCACGCCATTTGATGTGTCCTTCCTCAATGATCGCGTGACACTTATGGCATACGTACTTGCCAAGGCCGGCCGCTTTCTCTTTGGCGTTGCATTCACGGCAGAGAGCTCTGTAAATTTAAGGCATTTTATTGCTGATCCAGGGTTTTTGCCACTAATGGTGGCTCAATGGGATTGGGCCACTAAAAATTTTGAATGAGCCCAGTGGTGTCGTTGTGAAATCGAAATTTTCCCATACCCATAGGGATCGGCGTCGGTGTCGGAAAAAAGTCGGTGTAGGTACCGACACTACTAATGTCGGTGTCGGTGTCGGTGTCGGTGTCGGTCCACAAAAGTGTCGGTTTTTTTCAGGTGTCGGTAGTGTCGGTCCCCAATTTTTCGGCAGCCAACTATTATTAGAAAAAAAATATATTTCGTACTGATTATGTTCTTTAGTTGTCCACAAGTTAGTTATGATATTGAACATGTACCGGTCCCATTTTGTGATTTTGACTGATTTTGGCGTGCTGCTGCTGGTGCTGCCGCCCGCTGTGTCGCTGTCGCTGCGACTTATGGCGGCGGCGTCTGTCGTTGATTGGCTTGTGCTTGGGGTTGGGGTAACAAACTGACTAATAGTCGGTTGAGCAGCGGACGGAGTAGAAATAGGTTTCGGCTTCAGTTTCTTCTTTGCCTCGAGGAACAATTTTGATTCAGTCGGGTGCTTGGTCACAATGTGACGGGAAATTGTGATGCTTGATCCTCTCGAATAGGCCAGTTTCTTGTCGCAAATTTTGCATTGGACCTGCGTTTCTTTGCCGCGCGAGTCCGCCCGGACTAGCTTTGCAAAACCTAGTCGGTTCAGAATATCAAAATCGGTCTCTTTTGACGCCATTTTAGGCCTGCAAATATGCAAAAATGGTTCGAAATAGGTTTAGCTAACAAAATGAGGGGTTTCGGCGACGCTTTTTATAGTGGCCGATGCCTTTGTACCACTTCAAACATGAAAACACAAAATTCTGAACAACAAAAGTTGCGCTCATGGTAAAAATCCGGTTCGTTCCAACGTTGAATGTTTCACTGAGAGTGAGAGGCGGACAGAACCTGTTTGTTCCTGCGACAAAGAGACAGACCTATCCTATTTTTAGGCAAAAATGGTCAATTTTGGTACTTCTCGGGGTCAAAAGTCATTTCTTAGGGGTGCGTGTTCCAAAAGTGAAAAATTTCCCATACCCCATACTCCGGCCGATTTCCCACACCCCATACCAGGGGGTAACCCCCCCCCCCCAACCCTCCCTAACGACACCACAGAATGAGCCACCAATGGACCACTGGCCCATTTTGAAAAAAAACCCTGTTGCAGATCTCATGGATTTTTTTAGACCAAATTTGCCAGCCGCAAACAAGTAAGAACTTAGATTGACTGGCAAGATTTCAGTTCGCTGGACAAAAAAATTGAAAAAAAAAAACACTGGTTGATCCGATCTGCTGATCCAGTCCATGTTTTTTGCGTGCTAGATGCACGTTGCACCTATAATTTTCATTTTCAGTCCTGGCAATGCACGAAAATCAATCAGACATATCGGCCAGTGCAGTGTAGTGGCAGGCAAATGGTTGCAAGGTACCCTTGGGGGGGATGGATCCACATGGTTGCAAGGTACCCCCTACCCAGCCTCCGGGAGGTTGCAAGGTACCCCTGAGGTCCGAAAAAAGGGTGTTTTTTGCATACATTATACTGCAAATTTGGCCGAAAAAATGGTACTTTTTTTCATTTTGGCCGAAAATTTGCCTAAAATACCTATGATATGGAGGTTTGCGCGCGGAGCGCGCGATTTTTGGGGTTTTGAGGTCGAAAAACACCCATTTTTGCCTATAAAAGCCATAAATTGTTGGTTGCAAGGTACCCTCCGGGGTGGTTGCAAGGTACCTACCCTTCCCCCCCATCCCCCCGAAGGGGTGGTTGCAAGGTACCTACTCCTTAGGGGGGGGGGGAATCCCCCCCATCCCCCCAGCCACTACACTGGGCCAGTAGTGTAGTTAGGGGGGTTGGGTTTTTGGAGAACCCCCGGTATGGAAAACTTCGATTTTTGGTTATGGGAAATTTCCCGAAAATTGGGCTGGGTATGGGAAAATTTCGATTTCTCAACGACACCACTGATCTCGGCTGCCAAATTTGAAAATGCTTCATTGAAGTTGCGATTGCGAATGAACCACTTAACTGAGAACTCGGAGCAGATCAATGATTAAACAACAAATGCGAAAATTATCATACCGTCCAGCATTGCGCAAGAATCCCACATCGGCCAGTTCGATGTTGCACAAATCGCAACGGAAACACTCGGCGTGCCAGTTGTTGTTCATCGCCTTGATGACGCGACCGACGATGAATTCACCTGAAATGAGTGCAAAATTGGCCATATATTGTTTTTTGAATTTAAATTATAATATCTTATGGCTACTAATTATACTTGCGGAAAAAAGACTGATAAAGAACCGTAGTGTATAAGGATAGGGTAGGGGGGACAATAACGTATTTTCGACCCATGTTAAAGCGGCCCCGCCGCTATTGTTTTTAGACCTCGGTTTTTTCACTTATATCGTTTGTTGGCATCGAGATCAAGAACATTAGTTTTGACGAACTTCACCAAAATGGCGATTACCCACCGAAATCGATCCGCCAAGATGGTCTATCGGGAACAAAACTGTCCGATATTGACGCACATTTGCACATGTGTTGCACACATTTGTTGCACATGCACACATTTGTTCGTCAAAACTAATGTTCTTGATCTCGATGCCAACAAACGATATAAGTGAAAAAACCGAGGTCGAAAACCAAAAAAACAATAGCGGCGGGGCCGCTTTAACGTTCATACAGACGAGACAATATTATAGTGTCTTGGGTTAAGGTGTTTTTGACACTTTCGGCAAAAATGGTTAAAACTAGGCACCTTCACACCTCGCGCCTTTGTCCAAAGTCTGGCTCACGTCACGATCACGAAAATGTTTTCTGAATTCAGCGAAGAATCTGCGAAAAACATGCTTCTAAAAAGGTTTCCAAGCGGCTGCGGGTTTTCCGTTTTTTCCACCTCAAAAAACCGTCGGAAAAACCGTTTTTTCGCGAAAAAACAGTTCTTTGTCCGCAAGTGTACTGCCATCTGACGTGGCGTAAATTTTCTCATCTTACCGCAACGACCGCAGCACGGAGCGAACAGCACGTGGAAATCGTGCTCGCAATATTTTCGACCCTCAAATTCATAAAACACGCCATCCGGAAACGGACGAAAGCACTGCGCACAGCTGAAACAATCGGAAAACTCGTCAAAAATTGGGTGGCCCCAGATATGGTAGGGTAGGCCCTGATAAAAAAGCAAACGAAACGCACACAAAACAATCCTGATGCCAAACTTCGCCCCCTGAGTTGACAATTTGCTCGTTGACTTCAAAACCTTCCCCGCAGCGGAAACACATCACGCTGCCCAACGTGGCTGACATTAAGCCGTCCCTGAAGAGCAGGCAAAACGATGAATTAAATAGGAACAAAAACCAACCAATGCTGCAATGCTTCACGAAAAAAGACTCACATTGAATAAATGTGCAGATCTCGCATGAAAGGAGGCTTTGATCAGCAAACGGAAGGATCACAAAAAGTGGATTTGCTGCGAAGGCGCACGGGGAATTGAATCGCAGCAGGAAAATAGTCGTGTGATATCTTGGTCGTCAAGGAGACGTTGCCAGCTGACAAAGCTGCTGAGCCCTTTCGCACAAATTCAAGAACCCCTCGGGTCCTGCACTGAACAGTCTCTGTCACTGATCAAGTGCACTCGTCCTTCGTGGTATGTTTTATTTGTCTTCAACTTGTTTTCGCTCTGCTGATCCCGTTCTTTTTTAATTTTTGTCCCAATTTTTTGTTTGACTTTTGATATTTGGCATTAGATTTTTCTCTTGTGGAACGAGCGTATGACGCCAAAAGTCATGTGGCGAAACGGGGCCTGGCCTTGGGTGGTTGGTTTCTATTGAATACATATTTCCACCAGAACACCAGAATTCGGACCATCCGTGGAACATTTTCAGCCAGGAGTATTTTCATATTGTAGCCAAGGGCGTATACAGGAGAGGCCCACCCAAAAATGTGCAAATTTGAGGAACATCTGGGCAAAAATTGACTTTCGTATGCAAACTGCGTCCCCCCAAAACACAAGCAGTGTGCGCCACGCGATTTACGATGTGTTTGATACTGTAAGTCAAGTCAAACAAAGGCGGGCCGTGTATGTAATAAATGTCCTGAAGCTCATTGTTTCATTTTGCATCCATCACTTTTCCAGCGCATCAACTTTTCTCGCATCGAAGAAGAAAACTGCCCTGAAACGCAGTCCTTTGTGACATCACCATCTCGATCAACCGTAATCCGAATCCGAATCCAACACCAAAATGAGCGATCTGGCTGCTGATCCCAATCTGCTGCAATTCCAAGCCAGCGGCGGCGAACAGAGTGTGAATCTCACCAACAACGGACAAGAAAAGGTTAGCAAGCACTTTTTATTTTTCGTTGACTTGGCAGTCTTAATCTTCAATTAATTTGTGTTTCAGGTGGCCGTCAAAATCAAGTGTTCAAACAACAACGCCTACCGCGTCAATCCGGTGTACCAAACGATCGAACCAGCGCAGGCCGCTCAATTGAGCGTCAAACGTCTGGTGAGTTGATGTGTCACATGCTAAGAAAGGTAAACAATGAATCACAAAATTAAATTAAAATGTGGCATATGAGTTTCGCAGGCCGGCGATCCCAAAGACGACCGTCTGGTTGTGCAGTTCATGCCGCAGGGCAACGCCGGTACGCCGCAGGTACGAAATTCGGGAGAAACAATTCTTTGCTTTGATGAACGTTTTGCTTTTGTGTGCGGGAACTACTTTTCTTTTCGATTTCAGGAAGCATTCCAGTCCGGTGGTCAACCACAAGAGCTGACCGTCAACATGAACGCCAGCGCCGACGCGCCGCCAGCTGGTGTGGCCGCGGACGCCGGCGGAGGCGCCGGACCCAGTGATGACATTCAAATGGCCGATCCGCAGCAAGATCAACAATAAACAGCTATCAAATTGAGAAGATTTATGAAACAGAATTTGAACACACAACACACGACTTGTGAATTTTAGTATCATTGATTTTGAAGCTCAATTGGTTCAGATAGGCAGACAAGTAAAAACAAACGTGCTTTCTTTTGTGTAAATTTTTGAGAAATCTTGCGGACAGCTGATTCAGTGATATCTCTTTCTGAACAGTTTGATGAAAAACGAAGGGAATAAAACAACTGGCAGTGCTACTTGATTTGATTGATTGAATTACTGTTTAGCTGCACATTTGAAAATAAGATATGTCACTGATAGATCAGACATTTCAAATTTTTACAAAATATTGGACTGGCGCCAGAAAGTGAACATGCGAAAAGTGGAACGTGGAAATTTGTTCGACAGCGCGTTTTGCATTCATGTCATGCCAGTAGCCCCGCAGGTGCAAAGGTGGGATGACATTTCTATCGCAACAAACATTCATTGATTGATTTCATCAACGAGCGATCAAAATCTCAAGCAAACGTCATCAGCGACCTGCATCGATTATTGTCATCACCCGCACCTCGACCGAATCTGACCAAAGATGGGCGACCTGACTGCTGATCCGACCGAGTTGAATTTTCTGGCCAGCGGCGGCGAGGAATCATTCAATATCTCAAATGGCGGAGCGGAAAAGGTGAGATAGAGGTCTTCTTTGTTGAAATGTTGAATATCTTGACATTAAAATCGTCGTTTTCAGCTGGCGATCAAAATCAAATGCTCCAACAACAACTGCTACCGCGTGAATCCGGTGTACTCGTTCTGCGAGCCCGGCACGCCCAGCAAGATCACCGTGAAACGCATTGTTGGTTTCAATCAGCTTGTTTTTGTGCGTGCGTTTCTTGATGAAAAGGTTGTCATTCGCATAATTTCAGGCGGGCGATGCGAGGGACGATCGTTTGGTGGTTCAATACCTGCCGGCCGGCGCTGCCGGTTCGTCGCAGGTACGCATTTACTTTTCTTAGCTTGTTTTGGCGATGATAATTACATTTCCAAGTTTATAGGAGGCGTATCAAGCCGGCGCGACGCCGCAGGATATCACGGTGAAATTGTCCGCCAAGACCGAAGAGGCGGCAGCCGCACCGGCCGCCGAAGGTGAGCCGCCGGCCGCAGAGCCAGCCGCGGACGCCGGCGCGGCACCGCCCGATCCCGCGCCGCCAGCGGAACAATAGCTGACGAAAATGAAACCGACCAGTGAGAAAAATGAGTAAAAATATCTGATTATCCTTCTTCGCATGACTTTGTGACAACAATATGAAATGAGAATTTTAGGTGATATGATATTGAAGGACATTAATTTTTTCGGTGATTGATGATCATGAGAATCTAATGAACTGATGAAAAACAGAGGGGATTAGACTATGGGTGATATTTTCGAAACGGTGTAAAGGTGAGTTGGGTGTAAAGGTCGGTGTTAGCTCAATCGAAAGCTCGGTCGGTGTCAGCTCGGTGTAAACATGAAACATTGCCTGCTGTTAACGTGGAATGTTTCATGTTTACACCGAGCTGACACCGACCGAGCTTTCGACCGAGCTTACACCGACCTTTACACCCAACTGAGCTTTACACCGTTTCGAAAATGCCACCCTATGTATAGTCCAGCCACGAACTCATGAGACGTCTTATTTTGAAGTTGACTTGAACGGATCCAATAATGTTCCGGTGGCACGTATTTCGGAAATGAAAGAAAGAGAAACGCATGTATTTTTAAAAACACGCTCTCCACGTGCTTGTAGCTTTAGGCTGATATTCACGAAACGGTGGAGTGGAGAGTTGAGTGGAAAGTTTAGTAGAAAGTTGAGTGGAATTACAGCGGAAAAACTTGAGTGGAAAGTTCAGTAGAAGGTTGGGTGGAACTCAAGCGTTCCATTTTGCCACGCAAAAACATTGGAAGCGCGCACACCTCCCAACGAAACTGGGTTTGCACAACACAGACGCGCGTGTATTATATTGTTCACCACACTAATAATACATTTTGCCCACACGCAAACACACATGTCACGCCACAACGTGTGCAATGTTTCAACGCTACCGTATCCATTTCACTGAACCTTCCACTGAACTTTCCATTCAACTCTCCACCAAACTCTCTGCACTCCACCCTTTCGTGAATATCACCTTATTTTTACTGTGCGGTGAGTTGGCACTTTGCACGAGCTTAGCATCAGCTCGAAAACCGTGGGTTTGTTCTTGTTCGCGCTTGCCCCTATCTAATTATTAACGTTGGTCAAAATGTCTTTGGCTTTTTGATCGTTCAGTTCGTTCTTCCTGGCCTGGCTCGTCAGTGCACGATTGGTAGGCGAAACTGGTTTGAGTTTTTTTAAATTCATACGCATGTTGTGCGTCAGATTTTCTCTTTCTCAGTTTCGTTCAGTAACGGGAAAAGATAATTTGTACTTCGTTAACCGCATAAAAAGATCGCGTCATAAAAAGTAAAAAAAACAATCTAAATACAGCTGTGGTGACTAAAATTACGGTAATTTATATTTTCGAAAAAAGCGTTTTTTTCTAAAAAAACCGTTGTTTTCGAAATCCAAATACCGTATTGTCGGAAATAGAACCCGGGGGGTCTATTTTTTCACTGGGGTCATTATTTGGGGGGGTTCAATTTATGGGGGGGGGCAATTATTGGGGGGCTATATTTTTCATTTGGCCCCCCGACGAAAAAAATCATTGTTAATAAATAATGCCCATAAAAATGGCTTGTTTTCGGTATTTTCTCACTTCAACAGCGGCAATTTTGCTTACCGTAAAACCTAAAATACAAGGGGGGGGGGGGCTGTATTTTTTCACTGGCCCCTTTTAGGGGGGGCTGTATTTTTGGGGGGGGCTCTATTTTTGGGGGGGGGGCTGTATTTTTTCGCTGCCCAAAATCTCAAAAAATGTTCCCAAAAATGTCCCTCAAATGGAGTTCTGTCAGGGTGTTACTGGTCATTTTCGTGTGTGGACACTTGTTGAATGTATGACAAATATGACAAAAATAATAAATGTCATATTTGTCATAAATGTCACACGCGTCAACAAGTGTACATTACAGCACGACTGTATTGTACGCTTGTTGACTGTATGACATTTATGACAATAATGTTTGTGCAATCAACAAGTGTACAAAACAGCACGACTGTATTGTACACTTGTTGACTGTATGACATTTATGACAATAATGTTTGTGCAATCAACAAGTGTACAAAACAGCACGACTGTATTGTATTGGTCGCACAATGACCATATAAGAATTCATCAAAATCAATCCTGATTTTCACGTTCAGTCACTCTTAACTACTGTGCTATTTGTGATTCTCACAAAACATTTTCAGCTGAAAATAATCTAGCAGATCAACCACGTTGCCGCAGGTCTGAAACATTCTCTTTACTACATGCTTTGTGTGCGATCACGCAACGCAACGTCATTGCCCCGTCACTTTCCCTCTTTACGATTCAGGAAAAAAATTTGACCAATTCTTATAAAGTCATTGTGCGACCAATACACTTGTTGACTGTATGACATTTATGACAATAATGTTTGTGCAATCAACAAGTGTACAAAACAGCACGACTGTATTGTACACTTGATGACTGTGTGATATTTATGACAAATAACGCTGAATTCAGCAATTGGGTGAATTATAACAACCAAACTGCACGAACATAACTTGGCGGAACGTGAAGAACGATCGATGCGCTTTTGAAATTGGATTTTCCCGCTCTTTACTGATCTGCAGGTTTTTTTTGAAATCAGTGATGCTTCATGCAGGCAGGACAAACCACAGCACGAACTTTAACAACTGTCAACAAACTGCGTAATCACCTGGCATCCAATGTTGACAAAGAGGTGAACGTGACTGAGCTGAAACGGCTAATTGACGATTTGATGAGCGATGGCACCAACCGGCAACGGGTTAATAACAACGTCTTGAATCTGAAATGTGCATACCATAGGTCCCACAGTCTCCATTCACGCAGCATTGGATTCTCAACACCGTGTTGAAATGACGTTGGGTTATTGTGCTGCTATGGGCTTACAGTATATCTCACTATTGCACTATGAAATTGATGTCCAACACAGTGCAAACCAGCCGCTGATGTGTTGCAGGACGCGCACGAATTTCTCACGTATAGTCCAGCCACGAACTCATGAGACGACTTTTTTTTAAATTGGCTTGTGCGGATCCAACAATGTTCCGGTTCCACGTATTTCGGAAATGAAAGAAAGAGAAACGCACGTATTTTTAAAAAAACACGCTCTCCACTCGGTGCGTAAATTCCCTTTTGACTCCCAAAACATTTGTGTGCTGAACAACGCTGCTGTTCGCGTAAGCACACAACAAATTGAGGTCAGCCAGCTGGAACTTGTCATCATCTCCCTCAGCCAATCTCTTTCTTTTGTTTGCGAAAACACGTGTATCTGGAGCATTTTTGAATGCGGCCAAGCAAGCTTTAAAAAAAGTCGTCTCATGAGCTGGTGGCTGGACTATACCTGCTCGATCAGTTGCGTGTCGAAGGCGTGGTGCGTTTCACCGATCTGTTCGAGCAACGTCTGCGTGTCTACACCGTATGCCATGCGTGTCATGCGCGTCTGCCCCTGTCCGACGCCAACGAGGAGACCGAGCTCACACACATGTTGCAAGCACGCGGTGTGAAAAACGACGACACATTGATTGAAGCGATCAAGCACAGCCTGTTCTACGATGGACCGGTGGTGCCAGCGGATGGCCCCTGCGTGATGTGTGGCCACAAGATACAAAGTCGAGCTCGGCTTCTGCTCAATTCCCCCGAGTATGTTCTCTGCTCGTGCAGTACATATTTGTAATTATGATAACGCTGAAAACCTGTGTAGTGCGTGCAGGATATGAACATTTGTGTACAGCCACAACCAGGGCACAATTACTGTGTGCTGTTGCACATATAATATACCTATTGCAGGTATTTTGTCGTGACCATCAACCGATCAGCTGTCGATGGTGCCCGAATCGATGTGGCAATCAGCCTGGATGAGTCGATGTCTTTGTAGGGCATATCGGTGTCCGAGGTGCGCTTCTATCGTCTGACCGGTGTCGTCGTTCACATTCCGCCCCGTGTCGTCAAGAACAGAGGTACGGTCACATGTATAGACATGTTCAACTTAATTCCGCTGCTTTTTTTGTCACACCACATGACATATCTAACCTCCCACTTACCCTTTTGTTGTCCGTTTTTGGAATGTTAGGGTACTTCAACTTTGGTATTGTACATCAGAAGTGCACGGATGGAAACATCAACAGCAATATGTACCACGATACTGTCGTTTGTTGTCATGCCCATCGGTGGCGGTGTGCACGGTCAGTGAGATAAACTGATGCACCCTTTGTTGTTCCCCTGTTGCAGGTCACTACATCACGTATTGCCTGACGCATGACAAGTGGACCGAGTTCGACGATCGCAGAGTGACCGAGACCAAACTGGATGACGTACTCGAGGCCGCTCGTACTGGTGCTGTGGTCGCGTTGTATCGGAAGTCGGCCAAGACGTAGGGCCGGTCAAGACGTAAGGTTCGGCGACACGTAGGGTTG
>JASAMV010006391.1:0-10331 GCA_030248065.1 Rhynchonema sp. JSB1_4
CTCGAAAATGACAGAAATCAAACGAAGTGAGTACAATAAGAGACAAAGTTCACGTGGCTTATTGCTTAAGGTTCAACAGTGCTGAAAAAACAGGCTACGGTGATTTTTCTGGTCCTCATGAAAACCGTCAAAAGCGCCAATCTAATGACGTCAACATCATACGTCTGAGTCAATATCTTTAATTTTACTTGTCTTGTGACACAAACCTGAAACCACCATGCAATTTCCGGATTACAGTTTAACAACTAGAAGGCCCCCCAGAAAATAGAATTCTCAGGGGGCGTTAGGTCTAGGTGAACGTCGTTTTCAGAAAATTTTCTTCCTCAATGCCCAACTTGAACTGATTTTTTCTCAGCGAGTCCAAAACATCAATTTTAAAGTATACACACATAATTATAGCAAGCTTAGTAAATTAGTTGAAACACTTCTTATAGTTAGGAACTGAAAGCTTCGTACTTTTTGATTGTTTTAGCCGCAGTCATGCCACAACCGACCACAAGTAAGGTGAAGATGCGGCTATAGGGCCCCGTTCAAGATATGGTTGGAAGAATGTCAAAAGCCTTGTTCTTAAGGAGTCCTTGTAACAAGGTTTAAAACGCCCAATTTTCCATCTTGTAGCTCAGCGGGCAGCGGGGGCCGCATGTATATGCACATGTACAATGAGTGGGAACGAGACGCTTCCCAGTTAAATCCCCGGTGGGCTCCAATTGGATTTTTTCGTTTTTCTCGGGAAATCTCCGTTTACCGGCCCTTTCGGTAACTTCGGTAAATTAAAACTTTCCAAACCGATCTGATTATTTATATTTTACATTTGACATGTTTTCCAACCGATCTAATTAGTTGTTGTGCTTACGTACTCGCCGAGATACGTATGTAAAAGGTCACTCGAGTAAACAGACCTCCGAGCAAGTAGCGTACACAATTAGTAATTAGTTTTCTCTACCGCCGGTCAAACTGCAAGTCTATACGTCCCCCATTACAACGCCCAAACACACAATCACAGCACGTGCACCCGATATTGAATACCGCATTGGACTAGTGATGCTCTATGTATGAAGAAGACGAGGTAATGACAATGCGCGTCAGACAAGTCCGGTTTGCTCGCAATCAACCGCCGTGCAGCACAAAAATGGTGCCTGGTTCAGTGCTTAATAAAAAAATTTTTTTATTCAAACCCCATTTCTTTAAAAAAAAATTTTTTTTTTAATTTAAAAATTTTTTTTTTATTCCAGCCAAAAACTGCCAGAAACGAAAAAAATGAGCGCTAAAGCAAAAAATAAGTGGCATTTTTCTTCCATAACGTGTCGTAAGTGCATATAAAGGGACTCACGACACAAAAACAATACTAAACAATGGTCAATGAGTACCAACATAAGTCAGGTACACGCCCGTACACTTCACAAGAAAAAAAATATAATTGATGCAGGTTGATGCGCGTTGACGCACGTTGATGTACGGTGATGAAAGGAGTATAAGAGAGAAACATCAACGAGCATCAACGCGCATCAACGCGCATCAATGAGCGTGAAATGAGCGTGAAATTTCCGTCCGATGACTCTTGACGCACGTTGAAGCAAATCCCGAATTTCAGGCGGTGAAAATGGCTCGCATCAGCCTGTTGACCGCTTGGTTTCGGTGTTTGTGGTGTTAATGTTTCGTGGAATGTCGATTGTGTTGACTTTCCATCCTGGTGCAGTTGCAGCTCGCCGCCCGACGGCTTTTTGGTACAGAGTAAATTGCGATTTTTGGCTCAAAATGGTATAAAATCGGTATTTTTCACTCCAAATAGTCGAAAAATCGCGCGCAACATCGAAAATTAGCGTGTTAGAACACATTTTCATCAATATTTAGACTTCGGCTGGGGGCTCTATTCCGGGGGGGCCTCTATGAAATTCACTGACCCGAACCTGAAAAAGTTGTTCCCACCCCCAAAAACCCCTAAAAAATGGGTTTGAAAGGATGTTTTTCGCTTTGTAATCGCATTTATTCGTGTCTATTCGTCAATCAGGGGCATATATGTTTTACCCCCCCCGGAGGGGGGGGGTCAATTAATGGGGGGTTCTATTTTTGATTTCGAGCCATTTAGGGGGGTTCAATTAATGCGGGGGGTTCTATTTCCGACAATACGGTACGTCTGTTCTCCCTCTCCCTCCGAAAAAAGGGGGTACCGCCTGTTCCCCCTGCGGACCAGGAACTACACTGGGATAGTGTACCACCCGAGGGGGAGATAGCGTACCCGAGGGGGACTCCCCTCCCCCAGCCCCAGGGCACTACACTGGCCGTAGCCGAAGTCTAAATATTGATGAAAATGTGTTCTAACACGCTAATTTCGCGCGTTGCGCGCGATTTTTCTACATTTTGGAGTGAAAAATACCGATTTTATATTTCGGGGGCCAAATGAAAAATATAACCCCCATAAATTGAACCCCCCAGCCCAAGATGACCCCAGTGAAAAATATACCCCCGGGTTCTGTTTCCGACAATACGGTACAGCCCGCCGGAATACCGTAAAACCTAAAACACAAGGGGGGCTGTATTTTTTTCACTGACCCTTTTAGGGGGGCTGTATTTTTTTGGGGGGGGCCTATTTTTTCGCTGACCTCTTTTAGGTGGCTGTATCTTTGGGGGGGGGGCTCTATTTTTTTTGGGTGGGGCTCTATTTTAGGGACTACGGTAGAGCCCCCCCCCCCCGTAATACAGCCCCCCAAAAAAGGGTCAGTGAATTAATAAGCCCCCCGGAATAGAGCCCCGCCCCCCTAAGTAACGCCCCGCCCCCCTAAGTAACATATATGCCCCTGATTGACGAATAGACACGAATAAATGCGATTACAAAGCGAAAAACATCCTTTCAAACCCATTTTTTAGGGGTTTTTGGGGGTGGGAACAACTTTTTCAGGTTCGGGTCAGTGAATTTCATAGAGGCCCCCCGGAATAGAGCCCCCAGCCGAAGTCTAAATATTGATGAAAATGTGTTCTAACACGCTAATTTTCGATGTTGCGCGCGATTTTTCGACTATTTGGAGTGAAAAATACCGATTTTATACCATTTTGAGCCAAAAATCGCAATTTACTCTGTACCAAAAAGCCGTCGGGCGGCGAGCTGCAACTGCACCAGGATGGAAAGTCAACACAATCGACATTCCACGAAACATTAACACCACAAACACCGAAACCAAGCGGTCAACAGGCTGATGCGAGCCATTTTCACCGCCTGAAATTCGGGATTTGCTTCAACGTGCGTCAAGAGTCATCGGACGGAAATTTCACGCTCATTTCACGCTCATTGATGCGCGTTGATGCGCGTTGATGCTCGTTGATGTTTCTCTCTTATACTCCTTTCATCACCGTACATCAACGTGCGTCAACGCGCATCAACCTGCATCAATTATATTTTTTTTCTTGTGAAGTGTACGGGTGTGTACCTGACTACTGTTGGTACTCATTGACCATTGTTTAGTATTGTTTTCGTGTCGTGAGTCCTTTATATGCACTTACCACACGTTATGGAAGAAAAATGCCACTATTTTTTGCTTTAGCGCTCATTTTTTTCGTTTCTGGCAGTTTTTGGCTGGAATAAAAAAAAAATTTTTAAATTAAAAAAAAAATTTTTTTTTAAAGAAATGGGGTTTGAATAAAAAAATTTTTTTATTAAGCACTGAACCAGGCACCATTTTTGTGCTGCACGGCGGTTGATTGCGAGCAAACCGGACTTGTCTGACGCGCATTGTCATTACCTCGTCTTCTTCATACATAGAGCATCACTAGTCCAATGCGGTATTCAATATCGGGTGCACGTGCTGTGATTGTGTGTTTGGGCGTCGGACGGCGGACCGATAGACTTGCAGTTTGACCGGCGGTAGAGAAAACTAATTACTAATTGTGTACGCTACTTGCTCGGAGGTCTGTTTACTCGAGTGACCTTTTACATACGTATCTCGGCGAGTACGTAAGCACAACAACTAATTAGATCGGTTGGAAAACATGTCAAATGTAAAATATAAATAATCAGATCGGTTTGGAAAGTTTTAATTTACCGAAGTTACCGAAAGGGCGGTAAACGGACACTTCGAGAAAAACGAAAAAATCCAATTGGAGCCCACCGGGGATTTAACTGGAAAGCGTCTCGTTTCCACTCATTGTACATGTGCATATACATGCGGCCCCCGCTGCCCGCTGAGCTACAAGATGGAAAATTGGGCGTTTTAAACCTTGTTACAAGGACTCCTTAGAACAAGGCTTTTGACATTCTTCCAACCATATTTTGAACGGGGCCCTATAGCCGCATCTTCACCTTACTTGTGGTCGGTTGTGGCATGACTGCGGCTAAAACAATCAAAAAGTACGAAGCTTTCAGTTCCTAACTATAAGTAAGTGTTTCAACGATTTACTAAGCTTGCTATAATTATGTGCGTATACTTTAAAATTGATGTTTTGGACTCGCTGAGAAAAAATCAGTTCAAGTTGGGCATTCACGAAGAAAAATTTTCTGAAACCACGTTCACCTAGACCTAACGCCCCCTGAGAATTCTATTTTCGGGGGGCCTTGAGTTGAAAACTTAGATCCGTAACCTACATCCTGTTTCAGGTTTGTGTCACAAGACAAGTAAAATTAAAGATATTGACTCATACGTATTACGTTGATGTTATTAGATTGGCGCTTTTGACGGTTTTCATGAGGACCAGAAAAACCACCGTAACCTGTTTTTTCAGCACTGTTGAACCTTAAGCAATAAGCCACGTGAACTTTGTCTCTTATTGTACTCACTTCGTTTGATTTCTGTCATTTTCGAGCGAAAATATGACAGAACAAGTGTAAACATAATTTCCTCGACGAAGACAAGAAGAAGAACCAAGAGGCCTTGATTTAAGGCTCAGATTAATTTCACTGCAGGTGTATGTACTTTATCGCTTGCAGCACAGGCTTGCTCAAATTCATACATGCCACCATAACCAGGGTTGGATTAAAAAATCTTTCATTGTCGAACTGTTTTTTAACTTTTAAAAACATTTTAAATTTTTTTAAAAATCTTTTTTCTTACTGCGGACCCCCAAAAACATGGGTTTTTGGAAAAAATGTTTGCTTTTCTTAATCCAACCCTGATCATAGCCCTCAGCCGGCGACAGACGGGGTTCAGGACGCGCGACCTTTCATGTCCTGGCCCAGCTAGTGACTCGTAGGGCTTTAAAACACGTGCGTAGGTTGGTTCCGAAGTTTTCCAGAGAAATAGCTCCATCCTAAAAAAACAGTGGGAAATCGGGCTTTCTTTCGCCCATTTTGCCCAAACAGGACTCCCTGAAATTACATATATGGCCAGTTTTTGACATCTGCCGGGATAGCGACCTGTGGTTCATTAAATTTTAGAACTGACTCCCAGGGGCTCTATTCGAGAGGCATGAGAATTTCAGATAAATACAAGGTGGTCATTGCAAGGATATACTGTACATAGCAACGACCAAGACGATGTGAACAGTTACGAACAGACGGAAATCTTTCGTTGCGTTTGCAGCCAAACAGGCAATTGAGTAATACTATGGTAGTGATATACATAGAAACACACGTTAATTCAGCTTCATTAAAATTTCATTCACAAGGAAATCCATTGGGTGGAATTCAGAAAACAAAGTCAAGCTCACCGTCGAGCTAGACGTCAAAGTTCAAAGTCAGATGTTTCGGCGTCACGCTGGCTCGTGCAGCAGACGCAATTTTCTGACGCATTATTGTGCAAGACTGGGTGCTTATCTATCCAAAATATCATTATAGGGATGTAACAGAAGCCTTTTGTGAGAGTATTTCTGAGTTTCATGAAATTCTGAAACGAACCAAAGAAATGAACAGACGATCACCAACGGAGGTGCAAAAAATTTTGACTGCGGTCAATGATCGCCACATTATTTCAATACCATTAGTCAGAAACTATTATAACTCAGAAATAATCTTCTGAAACGCTTGTGCTACGTCCTTAAAATAACAGTATCCAGAGAAACAAATCCAATGCACAACAATGCGTCAAAGTTGACCTTTCGTTTAGAAAATCGCGTCTGCTGCACGAGCCAGCGTGACGCAGAAACATCTGACTTTGAACTTTGACGTTGAGCTTGACGGTGAGCTTGACTTTGTTTTGTGAATTCCAGCCATTATCTTCATCGTAGTTTGCAGATTGTGTATTTCTGAAGTGCACCAGATTGGGCACGAGCCGTCGGATAAAAATACAGTCACAATTCGTTATACCGATATTCCTTACAGCGATATATTCGTTGTGGCGATAACTTGGTCGATCTTCGTTGTCCCGAAAATTCGCAGCGCTTGAGTTATTCGTTATAGTGATGTTCGATAGACTATGACATTATTTGCGCATCATTTCCCGTAAAGCAAATCACAGACAAGTTCCATTCGCAATAACGATATTAGTTAGCTTCAGCAACAAAAAAATAAAAATAAGGTACAAATGGGACACGTTTTGCTTCGTACGCCCAACACACTGCAAAGGGCTGTGCGTGACACTCAGACGACAATGCAAACACGAATGTTGCGTGCAACATCTGAACCAGCGATTTTCAGCACACGAAAGCATGAACACGATGCTATGTATGTCACTTTGTTCCCCCTTGGTTTTCCTATAAGTGCTGAATTCGCTATAACGATATGTTCGTTACAGCGATAATGTTTCCTTTGTCCTGTTGATATCGCTATAGTTGTGATTAGATCGGAATGCGGAAATTGGTGAGCAGATAAATGCGGAATCAGGGTTGTTTCAAAAAAAAGTGGTCAATTAAAAAAAATTTTTAAAAAAAAAAAATTTTTTTTTTTGAAACTCAGATTTTGCTTTTTTTTAATAAAAAAAGTTGCCCAAAATGGGCTGAAATGTCCAAAAATGGCCTTTTTCGAGGCAAAAAAATTGACACTTTTTTCTGTGGACGAGACAATTTTTCCAAAATCGCGCCTGCGGCGCCCTGTATTGTCCCCAAATCCGTACAGGGATGCGCGGGGCTGGTCTTTTATAGTGATGTGGCACCGATAATGTACTACTACATGCTACTACACATGTATATACATATGCAGGTCTGGTGCAAAACCGGGCGCGCAAAGTCGATCTGACGCGCAAGATTTGGGCTGTAATCGATATTTTGATGGTCGTATATCAGATATACGGCATTAGATGCATTAAAATACGTTGTACGGCATGCTACAATACATCAGAGTAACATCGTTAGTGAACATCAACCTCAAACTGGTCGGAGACCATGGAATCTGCACAATACTACCGGGTGTCACCACACAAGTTCGGTCTGAGGCGAAAATTTTTCAATTTTTGAAAAATATGTTTTATCGATTTCATTTATCCTGAAACGTCGTTTGCAACACTTTTTCCAATAAAAAAATTTTTCGTCAAAAAAAAAATTTTATTTTAAAAAAAAAAAGCTCGTTAATAAAAAAAATTTTTTTTTCAACCCTGTGCGGAATGGTATATTTCTGCATTCCGCATTCCGCTTTTATCTGCTCACCTTTGCGGAATGGTGCGTGACGATGACAACTTCCAGCGTGCTGACCGCAAATGTTGCGTGTTAACGCAAACAGCAACTGAGCTGTTTGACCAAAATCATAAATTTACTTGCAGAAATTCAAAATACCGCAAAAGCGAGCAGATAAACGCGGAATGCGGAATGCAGAAGTGTGCTATTCCGCATTTTATCTAATCGCAGCTATGCCTAATCGTCAATGACGAATAGTGACTGTATTGTGTATATTACCAGAGAATGCCAAGTAAGCCCCCCGACACGCGCATTTTTTGTGATATGTTTCATGTGCTTACATACTTGGGTTTCTTTTTTCAAAATTATTTGTTTCTGACGTCTCAAATTCGGTGTGTGTCCCACCAAATATAGAACTGTGATACGAAAATCTAGGTCGCCTGTCGTAAGAATACTCATTTATAGCCTGAAAACCCTGACTTTCCCAAATTGTCCGCATTCATCATGTCGAATGTCACGATAAGCAACGCCGATTCTTATGAAACAATCCGCGATTGGAGCAATGAAGACCGACCCATGGTGCGTATGGCTGTGGGTTTCATAACAGGTTAATTTTTTGACTGGGTTGCCTTGAGGGCTGCATTGAAGCAAAAAATACCAATGTTATTGGTTAATTTTTCATTTATCTTATTTTGGGACCGTGGAGTTTCGATGGGGGCACGGTTGATGCGGCAACTTTTAACTACGGTAGATTCTCTCCTAGAATGTTCTGGGAAAAGGAGCCGCGGACGCAGACCGCTATTGGGAATGGTTCTATACAGTGGGTTACGGCAGCTATGTTGACAGTGTTGAAGCCGTCTGTGCAAAATGCTGCAATCAACAACCATCTTCCGTCGGCACTCCGTATTCCGTATTCCCGTTTTTTATTTATTGCGGTTTTTTTGCATAAACGAAAGCGAAGATCCTTTCTGCACTTCCCCCGTAGCCAACTTTATAGCAGCTGTGGTAGTTGTTGCGTTCATATCCAACATGCAGCATCGTTGCAGGGCTGCTGGCGGTGTCGCTTCTCACTGTCGATGGTGGAGTAGCGATACTTTTATACAAACTTCGCCCGCTCAAGCCGAACTTTGCCATTCTCTACATGACCATGGTCGCAATGGAGTGTGCCAATTTGGTCATTTTCGCTGCCTGGCAGGCGCCCGTGGTCGCCTTGTGAGTTGTTCAGTTGCTGGATAAATTTGGTTAAACGTACACACGGGTCGTGAACAGAAGTTTGCTATCGGTTACTTACAAGGGCCGCTCTAGTGGTACCCATATGCGTGGAGTACGTGTATTGGTCATTTAGTCATTTTGTCCGCATGGACAAATTTTTGTTCTGGTCGTAGTTTGCCAATTATTGAAACTTCGGCTTTGACCAGCATACCAGTTGTCCCCCCCCCCGAACCGGTTGAACAACTATTACAATTTTCGAAGCTTTTGCTGCAAAATCAATTGCAAAATATGATCAATACAAAGTTTTGTCCATGCGGACCAAATGTCCACTTGAGTTGTAACTCCACCTTTACAGTGGCGACGAAGCATTGGGTCATTCGCTGTTTGGTCGACGTATTATTCAGGTGGTGGTCTTCATGTACAATGCCATCGTGTTTTTGATGGCTTTCGTTGCTGCGAACCGATTTGTTGCCATCACGATGCCATTCAAGGTTTTGTTCATCTTTGGGTGCATGTTCGTGTTCATGTTTATGTTGCTGTTCATGATTATGTTGTTCATATTGTTCTTATGCTTGTGTACATACGTTTGGCTGATGTTGTTGTCATGCTCAAGTTGTTTTTAAGTTTATGTTGTTGTTCATTTGTTGCTGTTGTTGATGTTGCTGTTGTTGTTGCTGCTGCTGTTGTTGTTGTTGTTGTTGTTGTTGTTGTTGCTGTTGTTGTTGTTGTTGTTGTTGTTGTTTGTTTGTTTTTGTTACTGCACAATAATAACAAAATAATAATAAGAATTTTCAGTACGACTTGTACTTCACCAAGAAGTCAGGCATGATCATGCTCGTGGTGGTGATCATAATGGCTGCGATAAATACTCTGGTTAGAATACTGATCAAATTTGAACAAGTTGTCGAACGACATAAAATGTGCCCATTTTAAGGTTTATTGGTTCGACAACTGTAGCTGCTACGTCTCTCCGTCGCAGCTGGGCTTGGTGTTCGAGTTTTCAGAATGCGGTTCCATGCTCTGGTGGCACTGTCTTGTCTCGTGCAGCATTGCCATGCTGATACTGGTCGTGTTCAATACAATGACGCTCGTGTATCTGCGTGGCAAAAAGAAGGAGGCGCTCAATCAGGTGCAATGTGGTCGAACGGCTCCCCCTTCATTAAGTGTCAATAACTTTTGAACCACTCTCATCAGGGTTGAAAAAAAAATTTTTTTTATTACAGCACTGTTTTTTTTTAAAAACCCAAAAAAATTATTTTTTTTTGAAAAAATTTTTTTAATTAGAAAAAGTAGCGCAAACGTCGTTTCAGGTGAAATGGAGGCGCTACGCAAAAATTTTTGAAAACTCAAAATTTTTCGTCACGTGACCCCTCACGTGGGGTCATCAACGCATGTACGAAGGCGATTCGGTTATTCTAGCAGGATCTGAACGTGACGTGGACTCGACACGACCATTTTATTATCAGTGTTTGTCGGTAGTATAAATATCACGCGGACGTGGTGGCGACTAACTGTGTAGATTGTCGCAGAATACTAAATTTCACGTGCCAAACATAGATGATAATGATTCAACGACCATAGGAAACGATTACCGTTTATGTATTGTAGCTGGTAAAGTTCTGATCAAAGGAGTGATGTACCGGAGAATT
>JASAMV010006392.1:0-30220 GCA_030248065.1 Rhynchonema sp. JSB1_4
TGAAAAGGACCAGAAAAGAGGTCAAAAAGAATATGAAAAGGACCAAAAAAGAGGCCAGAAGAAAGACAAAAGGAATAAAAAGAGGCAAGAAGCCAGTCTTTTTGACAACATTGAAATGGCTCATCAAAAGAGGCAACCTGCCCAAATCGCAACTGTCGAAAATGAAAACAAGGCCCAGCAAAAGAGGCAAAATGCCCAAAATGTGTATGACAGTGAATTCAATGAAAACGGTCCACATGAAAAGATGACTGCAAACGGTCCATTTAACGAGAAAAATATTGAAAATTTGACCACGGACACAAAGATTTTTGATTTGATGGACAGAACTAATGTGCGAATTGCGGCTGGTGGGGTGCATAAGCCGAAAGTACATCCCCTCAACACTGTAGATGGTTTGTTTGAAGCGTTCAATGATTCGTCTGATGTTTCACTGTTAGGTGCCTTTGATCCTGTGCCATCAAAGCGTCCCAATGATATGCATGTGACTGGGCTCAACACCCGGAACGTGTCAAATTTGTCGCCACGCAACATGCCAACACAGCAGTACGTGAAACATTCAGATGATGTGGCAGTGCAGACTGCACCACGCAGCAACGGTGATGTATTGGATGAACTGCATCGAGTGGCTGGCATGAAACGTGTGAATGTTGCATGTGACAACGCACCGGCCTTGTTGAATCAGGCTCCTGGCGAAACATTGCAAAGCGCAGAGCAGGCAAAGTTGCTCGCGTCTTTGGTTGAGAGCAATCAGCAATTTGCTGAATCGGTGACTAAAGTCATGCAGGAGATGGTGAAATGCGTGCAGTCTCAACTGAGTGCAAACAGTGTTAACCAGAACAGCATGTCCGCAATGCATCTTTTGACTGGCAATTTCAATAAATTTGATGGGAAGTCTAACTTCAATTCATGGTATACGTTGGTCAAGGCTCGATTGGCCGAAAGCAAAGCCAACGAACAAACATCGCTGAATCATATTCGTCTATGCTTGAGTGGAGACGCTGAAACATTATTCGAGCGTCAGCCTGAGTGCGTGAAAAAGAATTTAGCAGCCACGTTTGCGTTTCTGGAGGACAGATACGGTGATAAGCATCGTGAAAAGAAGGCGCAACAAGAATTGTTCTTGACCACGCAAAAGAAAGACCAGTGCGTGCGTGAATTCGCAAATCAATTGGAAGGTTTGGCGTTGACCTCAATACCACCTCGGTGTGCTGAATTTTATGGTTCAGACATTATGCAAACACCACTGGTCGAAGTAGCGCTGACCAATCAACTGGCCAAAGGCGTGTATGATTCGAAAATACGCGAGCGATTGTTTGGCATGTTGGCTGATGGTGGTTCGTTCAATGAAATGAAGGACGTTGCCATTCGCATGGAAGAAGGACAAAGGCTGCAGGAGGAATTCAAGAACTATGATGTTTCAAGGCCTGCGACTGAATGGCGCAGTAGTGGCAGAATGTTCAATCGTTCAAACAATGCGAACAACAGCCAGTGGCAGAACGAAGTGCTGAATTTCAATAGCACCAATTGTGACAATGGTCAGATTATGAATGGTCGGCAGCAAAATTGGCGTCAGGGAGGCTATAGAGACCGTCCGAACAACCACCAAGTGTTCAACAACCGGAACCAACAGTTTGATCAATGTCAACAGCAGTTCAATGGCAATCAAACGTTCAATCGCACACCGGATCGCTTTTTGAGTGTGTTAGCTAAACGTCGTAACGAACCATCAAAGAATGTGAGTTGGTCGAAGCAAGTGTTGCCAGGAAAAAGCCACTGTAAAGTTCGAGTTGTGAACCGTTCACCAGTGAATCCGAGTCTGCCACGGTTGGCTGGTAAGGCCATGAAATCATCAATGCTTGACTCAGGTGCAGATCAAAACATCATTCATCCCAATCTGGTAAAGCAATTGAAACTGAAAATGGAGCCAGAGGAAGAAGGATATCTGTTGCTTGGTGCTGGTAATGAAGAGTTAGAGGTAAATGGTGTTGTGCACAGCAGTCTGGAACTGGACGGAGCAAAGTTGAACAACTGCAAGTTCATTGTTACGCCGGATTCAGCCGGGTACAATCTGGTCATTGGTCGAAACACACTAAAAGACCTGGGTGTGAGATTTGTTGGCCCCAAAGGAACCATATTCAAGTGAAATGAAAGGCAAATCGGTTGTCCAACAAACCAGTAAAATACAAATAAAGTAAAATTTGTTGCTGTTACCGCAATGTGCGCCTCCTATTTGTGCTTTATAATCAGTCGAAAAAGTTAAAGTGTGCAACCAATCAATGAAAAGCAGCAGCCAATTACGATGGTTTGAAATTGCTGGCTGGAAATGTATACACTCAGTTTGAAACAGATTATGCACTGAAACCTGTTCATCAAAAAATCGAAACTGGCAATCGTATTGTTTATAATACATGCAGAACTATCGTGGAAACAAAAGTAACGCCAGACTGTTTTCGCCAGCCATATGTATGCATTTTATGCCGTGATTATGATTTTTATCTGAAATCATTGCATTTATTCAGTGCTCTGTTTTCTTGATTCTTTTTTTCTCGTTGCGCGCTTTTTCTGCTGTTGTTTTTCGTGCTGTTTTGCCTTTCTGGTCATGTGCGTTCTGTTTTATCGCTTTTGTGTTTCGATTTGCAGTTTCTCCTTCTCTTGTTTTTTTTCTTTTGCTGTTTTGCCCTGGGAAGGAGTTGGTGTTTCTTTGCTTTGTGAAAAAGGGGAGGAGTGTGATGTTGTATGTTGCCTTGATGCATGCGTGATATCGTGAAACATTTATGTATATTTGCTTATAATGCCACGCGTCGTGTGTTGTGTGTTCATTCATTCGTCAGTCAGTGTGTTTGGTGAGTTGGCAGTTGTGTGTTTTGGGCTTTGGGGTTGGTTCAAGAATAAAATATTATTACCCGAACATTGGACGTCATCATAATCAAAAATTATAAACCCAAACTCTAGTCTCGTGGCTGCAATTCTGGATCGACCCACAAGCCGTGCCTGCACGAATCACATTGGCTGTGGTCACATTGCTGGCTTTGGTCACAATGGTGAGTCGATTGGCAGGTGTCAGGGATTGTGCGTAGGTACGGTATTATCAGGTATTCCGTCTCTGCACGAATGATGCAGCCAGATTCTGGCTGGCTGATGTTTCAAATGCTGACCCATTTTGGATTTATGTGTCATCTGGTTTCATTCCCGCTGACTTGATGCACCATCGAACCACCTACATGATTGGATAGCCAAAACGCCCGTATTGCTGTAAAACTAACGGCATTTATAACGTTTGTAGGGCGTTGGTCTGCGTGTGAGCTTGCCAGCGGCCACGTACCTGAAAGCGATCGACATCTGGTACGTCGTCTGCATTGGCTTTATCATCGGGGCACTACTAGAGTTCGTGCACAGCAACACGTACACGCGACAGGCAGACGAGTGTGACAAGAACACCGACCACATTCTCATGAAACATTACACAAAAGCCGAATTCCCGCGCACCCAGCACCACATGGAAGAGTCGATGTTGGCCTCGACCAATGAGAATGGCTTTTCGGCCGCGATCCTGACGACCGCTAGCGACGGGTATCGCAAACAGGCCTGCCAGGTGGACGCATGCGCTCGATTTTGGTTCCCTTTCGCCTTTTTACTCTTCAATTTGATCTACTGGCTCTATTATTTGGCGCCCTGGCCAAAATGGTTGCAGTTTGGTATGGAATATGATTGGAGTCAACTGGCGATTTGGGACAAGTGGATTAATGCGAATGAAACATCAACTGCACTGAACAGCACGACCGAGTCTGTTGCGTGGTTCTGAAGTTCACCGTAATTTGTTATTCAGATTTATTAATTTTTTGCTCATGCTACGTAGGCCTGGAACCCAACTTTCTAGTGAACTGTGATTTTTTTCTAAGTTTTAGGTCGTTGCATCGTTTACATCCTTCTTTCATGATTGTTTCACAACAAAAATTAATTTCCACTCCTTCAGTATTGAAATAAATTGCATGTTTTGACAAGTCGGGGTGTAGTCATGGAAATTAATCTAGACGCCAAAGTAATTATCGTGCGTGACCTGAGAGGAGCTTGTAATCAATCTTAGCTCCATGGATTGAATATTTGATGTACTCCGATGTTAATCCACGCTTCGCTTTCAGTGATCTGTTTCAAAAGGTAAGGAAATATCTCACTACTCACAATAAGGATAATTACAGTGCTGTTTCATTTTGGCGTGGTTGAAATTACACCAATTGAATTACACTATATAATAGATACATAAAAAAATCAAAATAGTTGCCCAATTTCAATCGCACCCAATAGTCATGCCCCAACAGTCTAACGGCATATTGCGACATCACCAAAGCACACTAACCGCTGTGAGCGTGATGAAGAAACGAAGACCGATCAGACATGACATGAAGCAGGTGGGATTGTTGTTTTGTACAGTCAAATCAAATTGTTGAAAACACGCGACGTAACGCTAGTTAGAATTTATGTTCGGTATTGAAAAGGTGCAAAAATATATTCACACCATTTTCAAGACCGTGTGCACGGTTATCACCCTGACGGCCACCGCAATGTTTGCGTACGGGTCGATTTTCGGTACCTGGTTCCGGATCAGTTACGATTTGACATCGCTCAGGGGTGGCGACAATGACACTTTCAAACAGGGTTGGTCTTTTTCTGTTTTTTTTTTGCATAAGTTTATCGAAAAACAAATGAAATATTGTTCAGAGAAGTACGATTTCGACCAGCTGAGCACGGATGTGGCAGTCATATCCTACCACGACACATCAAGATGCGGCCTGTCGTGTCGCGCCAACACCAAAGTGCTCATCATGCCTGAGTACAGCTCGCCCTGGAGATTGTGCAGAGACGCTGGTTGGCCCGAGTGCTTGATTCATATTTCACAATGGGAGAGCAGCATGACTGTGTGGCTCACATGATATTCTCTGTTGTTCTTACCCTTGCCAACCCTTCGTGAAACATCAGTGTTGTGGCCGTGTGTTCACGTTCGGTTCCCATTTTGTACGTAGACCGATGTGGCGAATGACCATACTGCCTACTTCATGCTCAACACTTGACATCTTTGGCTTTCAGAGCATCTCATCTCCGTGCATGACGCGGTGATTGCGCACTGCGGGTTTGTGCCCGACCAGTGTATCACCTACACCGATGGGTTGGTGTGTGTGTTCTCATTGCGTGGCAAATGACTACGTTACGAATTGAAACATCATCCAATGTTTCCAGGTTCGCCAGTGACACGACCGAGTTCGATCGATTTTGTTGTGGCCGCAGTTGTCCGTATCCTGTGATGGTGCGTGAAACATTGGCCAGAGAAGGTGGCACGTTGTTCGGTTGGTTACGTTTCTTGACGGCGATATCATATCACTCCATGGCATGGCCAAAATTTAGTACAGTTACATGCTAGAATTTGCTTAGTGTTGTTTGAGAGAACGAAGTATAGTTCGGCCATTACACGCTAATTTCGACGTATACCCTCTACTGGTGCCATTTCCAGAGCCGATCTACACGGTGATCACCAACATCATAGTGGTCATGGTGATCCAAGTGTGTCTGTACGGTTCGGTGGCGACGAGTTTGTGCACCAATCATGTGATGGCCGCCAGGATGGCGTCCGTTGCCGCCGGCATGTCATGTTGGTGACTTTATTTGCTTTTTTAATTTTTCAAAATAAACAGAAAGAAAAAGAGAAAATTTCTTCCAGTGATGTACGAAGTGGTAGCGACCGTCAATTGTCACAACATCATTTATGTGCTCAACGGATCGTATCGGCCGTATTTGATGCATCAGACACGCGATACCATCATGACAATCACCGCGTTGGAAGGCGTTGGTGCGTGTTTTTCGCTTTGTAAACATCTAAACTAAAATAAAGAGAAAATAATGATACATACACTCCTCCACACAGGTTTGTGGTTGTGCTGGGCATCAGCCGTGCTCAACGGCTTTGCCTGTGTGTTGTGGATGAAGTACAGTCAAATGTTGGTCAGAGAATACAGCACGGTGCAGAAAAAGAAGATCAAATAAGATACTTTTCCAGAAATTTATTCATATTATTTGTGCATTTCTTGGATTTGTGATCAATTTTTTTACAAAGAAACTGTATTTGATTCACGAAAATCGCAATCCTTCCGGATGTATCTGTACGTACCACTCAACGGGAAGGAAGCAGACCAACGACAGGATACTGACAAGTGCAAGAATGACCAGCTGCCAGATGACACGCAGTTTGGAGCAGAAAAAGACGAAGAACGTCGACGTGAGAGTCTGGGAAAACGAAAAAAGAATCTCAAAAGAGTGCCTTGGAATGAAAATAATTACAAACCTGAAACAAATTGAACAGTCCGAAGGCTTGAGCACTTTCTGGTCCCGGATACAGAGCTGGTAGGGCCGAATTGAGCTGTGTGGCTACGATGCAATCACACATACCGAACAGGAAACTGGTGCTGATCGCGAGCACTTTGCTGGAAAGTTGGTGAGAAGGGGCGTATTTGAAATGCAGGTGTTGTCATTGACGCTGATTTTTTTCAACGAACGGTGGTCAACGAATTCGCCAAAAATGTGAATATGCACTTCGTCTGCCCTTGAGCCAACCTCGGTGGATTGACATATGCCAGATCCGTAGTTTTATCGAAAGTTGCGTTTTCGGGAATGTTGATAAAGACGAAGAAGCAAGCGATCAGATTCAGTACACAGCCGAGCACCAGCACTGGCGAACGACCGATTCGGGTAGTGATCGGACCGACACTGACCGCGCCTGGCATCACAATCAGATCAAACTTTGTCATCGGATCTGTCGTAGTCACGTGATCTTTTTCAATAATGAACACTTCTAGATGCTCATAATTCCGTGGAAACGCTGTTATTCGATTGCTGTAATAAGCAACCGTAAACGCGAGTCGAAACTGTTGGCATATTGGTCTCTAAAAACGTTTGTTCAAAATTCGGACGCAAGTTAACCAATACGATTGGATTGGGTCGCCAATTTTGATACCGATCACAAGCAATGAAACATCACATCCCAACCATACCAATCAATTCAGCACAACCAGATGCCAGAACATGTAGTGCCACCAGAATGGGTCCGTCGGTATGAAACATCTGCGTGAAACCAAGTGTGGTCGGATAGACCACGGGATAGAATACCACCTCGACACCGATGTAGCAGAAGAACGGTATCAACAACAACATGTGACGGGTGCATAGCAGACGGAGTGTTTTGGCTGCACAATGAGTTTTGATGCTGTTTCACACTCACACAATGATAGGAAAAGCCACAGCGCCGACCGAACTCATCTCCACTAGCCAATCATTGAATATTTTTCGGATCCGCGATCGACAGCCGGCATTGACTATTGTTGGCTTGTCGGATACAATGCTGATGACGGTGCCACGACGGTCCGTTACTGGAATGAAACATCAGCTAGCACCAGTATTATTTTACAATCAATTGTTTCCTACAAATTTTCTTATCCGCATACCAGTTCTAGGTGGTTTCGTGTTCGGCAACAACAACAATACCACAGTGCCACACATCATCGCGGCACTGAATCCACCGTAAATCCAACGAATTCGACTGATGGTGAATGTCGTCTCACCCACGGTGGTGAAA
Source organism: Rhynchonema sp. JSB1_4 (assembly GCA_030248065.1). Taxonomy (NCBI): domain Eukaryota; kingdom Metazoa; phylum Nematoda; class Chromadorea; order Monhysterida; family Xyalidae; genus Rhynchonema; species Rhynchonema sp. JSB1_4. Next base: position 7,619 of record JASAMV010006392.1, read on the forward strand.
TAGAGGAACACCGAACCAAATAGGGACCTGCAGTGCTTCTCTAGAATATTTTTTATTGCTTCTAATTTTGTTACTAAAAATGGAGAAAGTCTGACCAGAACGACTGAACAAGCCAGAAATTGGCAGCCTGCTGATGGACATTACTCGGATTTGAGTTGTAGGTCAGATAGCTTCCCTCGCCGTTCCACAGTACTGAAGGAAATGGACGGAAATGTCACTTCAAGAAAATATTATGGACAAACATTTGGAGACAGCAAACGTTAAACGAACGTGCGCCACCAATTCCCACACAAGCTGACGCGAGATACAAGAGCCATTGTTGCAGATACAAGAATGAGAGAGTGAACAGCCAGAAACCGACTGAGCCAATCACCATGGTATATTTGGGACCGACCGGTGTCACCACGGTTGGACCCAACAAGCTCGCCGTCGTGTAACTTGCCCATGACACTGATTGACTGGAATTTTGGTTTCGAATTTTGATCAACTATCAATTATTATTATTTTAAACGAATCGATGACCAACCTGTAGAAGCCTGCTTGTTTGTCAATCGCGCCGTCAGTGGCTTTCGAATAGGAATTTATGGCGATTTCCTGAAATTTGAGAGGAACGTGAACACTGCGATGTTCCCTGGATACACACACTCGGTTGTGTGAAAAATTGAAAAAAAAATCACCTGTATGTTGCCCTGACAAACGTACACGCCCCAGAGGCACAGGAACGCTAAGCCAAGTTGGAGGACATTACGCTTCTCCGCGGGGATGTTTAGTTTTATCATTTTTGGCTCGTTATCAATTTCAAAGGCCCACGAAATGCGGCGTATGCAAGCTTCTTATAAAGGCGTAGAACTAGTTACTCAGTTCCCGTATTGTGACGGCGTGATAGATCGATAAAAACTAAATCAGTGCTTTATGTTGTTGCTGTTTTATCTTTTTTTGCCATCGTCATGTGTAGTACAGGTGCAAAAAGTGAGCGAAACTTGTCCGACGTACTTTATACGTATAATTTTATCACCATGCTCATATATACATACGCATAATATATGTCACTGATTTGGGAGATTATCAAACGACAAGGAGATGACACCACACTTATTCAGGTTATACAACTTTTCACAAGGCAAATTACAGAAACAACGGAAAGAAGCCAGAATTTCTTAAACGTCAACAATGGCCTGTACAGCGTGGTCCGAAAGTAGCTTCCTATCGGAAGATGCTGCACGCGCGCAGCGAGCTGCTTATAATATTGGTGAAATATCAGTTCCTGCACACACAGCAATGCAGGCCAACGACAGCCTTCTGATGTTTCACCGAATTGTACACAAGCACTCTGCTGGCGCGCCCTTTTTCCAACTGGAAGCTATTTCCGACCATACTGCATAAGGGCGAACTCAGGTTTAATCCGGAATCCGGAAACCGGAAATAATTTGCATACAAAAATACAAAACATTTCCGGACTCCGGAAATATTTCCGGAAAACGCAGAAATTTACATGCAAAAATAATGCGTTTTCCGGAAATATTTCCGGATTCCGGTTTCCGGATTCAACCTAAGTCCGCCCTTAGCAGCACGGTTTTCATTGTTCTCCAATCAAAAAACAAATAAAAGTTCCAGATCAATGAAGTGGTTAAAGCAGTAACCATAATTGCCGGAGTCACACTTGGCCATCGGTTCAGTGTTTTCTTCAAGCAGAATGCGTGGGCATGCTAACAATGGTTTTGTATTAATAGGACACGATCGGACAGGTTGCAAAGTTTCCTAATCGTCCACGAAGACGATTGCCGAATTTACGTGCTATGGCGCCACTTTGATTTTCGATTGTCCGCAAAAACGAGTTAGAGATTTTGTCTGGCGACAGAGTTTCATTTTCGGTCGAGAGCTGCTTGGATCGGCTTCATTGCATGCAATATTGCGTGAATTCCTCGTTGAGATCGCTTCCGGGCGATCTTGATTTGGAAGCATCGTTGAATTTGCGATTGGATGGCTGTCGACCATAACAGGACTGGTGGTTGGTCGGACTTCCGTCTTGCTCGTACCGCTTTGATTCAATAGGTTGATATTCGCTGAGCTCGATATTTTGCGCAGTGCTCGCATCGAAGCAACGTCTGTGATCACGCGTTGCAAACTGAAAATGTCGTCTTAGAGCTTTTAAACTCGAACTTTTTTGCATTTATTTTATTTTCCTTGATTTCAACATTAATTACTGCACATTTATACCATCTCTTCTAACCGTTCAATGGGTGGAGCACTCGAGGACCGACGTCGCAGCAACGGCTTGTGGAAATAGGATCGGGATTGATGTTCGGAATTTGATGATTCGGTGGACGTCTTTTGATTTGGTCGGTAGACGTAATCATCAGGGATGTTCACGGGTGTGATCATTATCGTTTAACTGAATCCTGGGATATTTCTAAAATCCCTGAAATACAGACAACTGTTGTTTTTTAGTCGTGTGACGTGACTACGTATATAAACGAAGAAGAATTTATAAATTTTCTTTTCGTCGATAAATCTTTATGTCTTGTTCTGCTACTAATGGCACGAACGCGATACATTAACGAACGATAATACATAATTTTACATAGCTCATCATTTGAAGAACACAAAGAAGTATTGCAAGCTTTTGCATAAGTTTTTGACATCTTCATGGATTACGGTAACGGCACGTCTTGCACTTGCCCAATTACATATAAATATGCGGTGAAATATAACTTTTTTCGTCTAAACGTCACCTCAGCCATGCGCAAAAATGCATGCAGTCAACAGTCAATAAATAAGACGGCTGCCTAACGAAAATTCGCGAATAAATTGCCACTAAAATTTTAATCAAGTTTTCGCCTGCAGCGCTGATTTTTCTTGCCTGGATGTACTGTATACATGTGTGTGGCAAGTGTTTATGTGGTGTCAATTGACTAAGTTGGTTGTCGGTGGGCGAAGTAAACAATTAAAGATGACGTCTCATTCATTTTAAAATTGTGGGGGATTGTTTTTCAAACTTTAATCAATATCCTTGGTGATTGACTTGTCTCGGGTTTGTCTGCGCGCGACAGGGAACTGTGACCATTTCATGAAATCCTGAATCATGAGGGCGGACTTAGGTTAAACACGGAAACCGGAACACGGAAATAATTTACATACAAACCAGTTCCAGTGGATTTCCGTGACACGGAAATATTTCCGTGTCAATAGTTGCTGTTTGCGTCAACACGCTGACTTTTGACGTCAGCACGCTGGCTTTTATCATCATCACTGCAAAAGCACCGTTTGCGTGCCTGAAGCATTTCCGTGTTCCGTGGCACGGAAATATTTCCGTGTTCCGTGATTCTTCAAAATAGTCACGGAACACGGAAATATTTCCGTGTTCCGGTTTCCGTGTTCAACCTAAGTCCGCCCTAAAGTCTACCAGCTTTGTTTCTGCCCTAAAACGACGGTTGCCTACAGACGATCTCACAGCGGCTGTTGACTCATTAACCCACGTGTCCGCTTTCGCTTCCGCATTATCCGTTAAATGAACACTGATATTCTCGCAACAATTTTGGCTGACCTGTTGCTCTTACGCGAACCTGTTCTAACCAAACTGTGATTCAGTCCGATATTTAGGAGTATATGTTTACTCAGGGCAACCCGAACGACAACAGTTTCTCAAATACCGCGCTTGACATTCTTGCTGCGCCACTTCACACACTCATCACAGAGACGTTTGTGACGTAACGACTTTTTATCAGCAAATGTACTACCCGTGTCCTGTTTTTGTCATCTCTTCCTGCATTTTACAACCGTGAGCAAACTAGCAGGTTACACGACGACGTCACATTTGTACAAAATAATGCTTCCCTGATTTTCCAGCGAAATTGCATTATGTCACATTCTGTCTCAATCGAGTTCATCTTTCAGTTAAAAACCTGCAACTGGTTTCATCTGCACAAAATCATGTTTTTTTTCAACGCAAATCATTTAATCGACCTGTGTATTACCGCCACCGATTTTTATACAATCAAGCACACATTTGAAGAGCAACGCCCTCCCAATATCCCACAACCACTTAGTGTATGCATGCGTACAGAACTACATCGATGCACCTGGCGTTCGACACGACAGAGCAAAGTCCTTGGGAGTAAATATTTCAAACGTGAAAAGTGCACTCTAATGTTTCACCGTGTTCATGGAACCATGTTGAGGTATCGTGCATCCAAAAACAAGCAAATGTTACCTTTGGATACAAAGAATACGATCTAAACTCCGTGTGTAGTTAATGTCAAAATTGACGAAAAAATGGGACATTTGAACACAGCATTGAAAGACAGTTTGCTATCATGAACTATGTATAGGTACACTACAATCTGTTGAACTATAAAGTCGGACTGATCAGACAGAATTGATAATTGGACAGTTATTGAAGAAACCATTAAAAACACTTAAACGAGTTCTAGTGGCAATAGTGTTTTAACAACAGAAACTGCGCAAGAACCCAAACGAGCACGTGTTCACACAACATGATGTGGCGATGCCGGACCTCTTCAGTGCGGCGTGAAGATGCTCGTCCACTTCGAAGTCGTAGTCGGCCAAGCGCTTGCGTATCGATGTTCGTTCATCGATGGTGTAGTGACGTGACACTTCTAGAAGACGTTCACTGGCGGCTGTAAAAAAAGGAAACACAATGCAAGGTCAATGGGATTGTCGTCACACACCCACAAGTCGGCAATGTCACACATTGTCAAAAATGATCAAACGCCAGTTGCTTCGTCATTTTACATTATAATGTATAGCTGATAAGCAAAGCAAAGACACAACATCGATTGACACAATCGGCCCCACCTTTTTTCGTCCTCGTCTGCTCGGCGGGCGTGTGTGCGCCGCAAGTGTTTCCCTTGCAAATCGACCTAATCGTCTTGGTCAGTCGTTTGCCACACAGTCTGACCGAGTGGCTGGCCCCATCCCCATCGCTGTGCTCGAGTGATGCTGCTGCCTGACACGACGTGCTAGACAGCAATACCAGGCACACCCATGCACCTGTTGCCAGCAGCAGTGGAATCGGGCCCATAACGACTATACTTGCTACGCAGTAATCGATTCCTCGCAGCGACACCCCGCGCTGGAATACAAGGACAGGCAATCAAGACAGCTTTGGGGCGAACCCAGAAAATACCAAGAACGGAGTTAGGTATACCTAGAGCAAGATTTGAGGGAGCAGTATGGTGGGTACAATAATCCTTTTTTGTAGAAACAAGCAAGAGACATGTGTATGTATATACATGTAAATATGGCCTGACACCGGTGTACACGCGAATTTTTATGCTAATTTCGAGAACCTTAGCCCAAGTCTTCGTCTTTTGGAAAAGTCGGAAATGAGATTTGTATAACACAATATACACAAGTGAATGTCAGTTTTTTCTGGTCATTCCTCTCATGGTCATGGGGACTTCAATATCGCTCATATTGCCACGCTATGCGCGGGCGGTTCCACTGTACATACAACAGTACACCACGGAATATTTTTGCCAAAGGGCAATGCTACCGTATATTCCGTTAAGATCGATGTATCTTCTGAATTTTAAATAGCCCGTAACGTTGTAAACACAATCGCGTGACTCTTTTATGCACAAATCTTTGATCCTGCACCTCACGTACATGCCCTTAATTTAGGCCTGTGAATCATTTATTAATGAAGACGGCAATCGATTCTGTTGAGTGATCTGAAGTGAGACCGTCATTTTGAATAGCGCGTTAGTTGAAGCAGAATTAATCTTCACTTTCTATAAGCGATCGCTTTAACTAGGCTAAACGGTGGTGACTCACTGCCAAGTTGTGTCGCTTGTTTTTAAAATCATGCATGACAGCATCTTTTCACGTAATTGCGTGATTACATGATACACCTGAAAGTTCAGACGTGTCTTCCAAATCGCCATCGGTGCAACCAGGTCCAATTTATTGCTTCAACAACCATCGCAATCCACGGATATTATGATCGAGAGGGACAAAAGCAGTATAGTCGGGAAACGCACGCACAAAAAGATTAAGATCAGCGCAGCAGTGCATCTTAAATAATTTTTTAACTCACATCGCAAGATACCGGTAGGTCCTACACCTTGCATCGACCAAAATAGAATGGTGAAATTCAGTCAGCCAATCAGCTCAGCACGCCAAAACGCGATCTCGCGTCACTTTAACGTTTATAAACAGAAATGCAATATTCAAATGACGTCAAAAAGTACACCGGGTTTGTTCTAAAGCTCTTTTGATTAACTTAATCCACTTTTCTTTGAGCTTTGATTCTGCTAACATCGCAACCGTACACAATATCCGCCCAGGGAGATTTAATGTGTGACGTTCATAAAGATCCGGTTAAAGCAAAAAATAATAACAATCTATCTGTCGGTTACGATTTTTTCATCCACTCCCATTAAAACAAAAAAAAACAAAACGCTTGTACAAAAATGCAGCTAAATTGACAATATTGGCGCTCTTTGCCTGTTCAGGGAACGACTCACAAATCTCACATGTTGTATTGGTGGAGTGTGCAGGCACACAGTCAGCGGACAAACATCGAACAAGAAAACATTCAAGTTGTTTTCAAGGCGTATAGTGCCAATCAGTCTAACAACAAAATGATTTCAAATAATCATATGAGCACTTCTTAACGCAACACTCGGTGGCAATGCCGCTCGACAACAGCGCCGCCAGACGCACCGGCATCGCATCGGCGACGCGCCGTTGCACGGCGATCGGTTGATGTTTCAAGAAGTGGCGCATCATCTTCAGCTCATTGTGGCGCAAGCCTTTGCGGCCTTCGCGCAGCCGCGCCAACAATGCGTGCACCTGACGGTAGTGGACACGGCGGGGCAAGCCAAATGGTCGAACGGCGGCCATTGTCATCACCGTGCCGTTGTGGGTGCTTCGTGTGCTCACTGTCGGATCGGCTGCAATAAACGGGTTGGATGACGTTTCAAATGAAATGTCGGAGTAAAGGCATATACCGTTAAGGTATCAGCACGAAATGCGTATGTATCTAGTCTTTACGTGCCTCATTAGAACAGATTAGAAACTGAAACTGTGTGTACCTGACGCACCTGCAATAATCCGGAAGACGCATAAGTTTTGCATGTAAAACAGAGGAAAACCTGCGCACCGATTTACATATAGGTATGCACAAAATGAAACGTTCACTGAAACATCATCTCTTACCCACCATTGTCGAGTGCATCGCCGACGCCGCACAGCTTGCTCTTACAGACGACACGCAGCACTTTGGGCAATCGCTTGCCGCACACTCTGATGCCGGATGACGCTCTGCGAAGTCTGTCACTTGTGTGCGCACTGACTAGATGGACTGACAGGAGGACAGCGAATGACAGTAGCAGTAGGATTGACGACATCGTCGTGCTTGGGTGACCCATGGCACCCAGCAATCGGAGCATTATTGATTGTTGATTGATTGATGTGTCGTATAATGCCTTGTGTTCTGAAAGCGCCGTTGGACAACCATTGTGTCTGTCAAGTGTACCATTTTCTAAGCACAATCTTTTGCCATATGTGACGCTTTATCAAGCATGAACACGACGTGATGTCAACGGATAAGCGTCAAGAAGAGACAGTGCACAAGAAATACACACAAAAATAAGTTTTAAAGAGTTGTGGTATGGTAGTGGCAATGGAAGTGGATTTAGTGGCGGTTTTCATATGACAGAAAGTATCGTGTCGTCCATCTGAACACGTTTTGAGATGCAGATATGACAAAGCCACATACCCTTGAGTGACACTATAGGCAATTGACAATATTAAAGTAGCCGTGATTATGCCCGCGCCTTTTCCATTTGGGTAATGTAAGTTTAGGAACATATACAGTATCTTGGATTGTACCGAGGCCTAAAATTGATGGACCATGGGTTGAATTCACAAAACAACGTCAAGCTCATAGTTGACCTCAGCGTCAAAGTTCTGTCATACGGGCGTCTCGCTGGAAACGAAGGGTCATCTTTGTTGTTTGCATGTTTTTTCGCAGTAGTATTATCTAACGTTTTAGGAGATAATTGCTGCGCTTTACGATTATCTGGATGGAGGTAAATAGAAATAAACAGGCGATCACCGACGGCGGTGCAAAAAGGTTGACTGCGGTGAATGATAGCTACGTTATGTCAGTACCACTGGTCAGAATCCTTAAAAAACAGAAATAATCATCTGAAACGCTTGAGTACTTGCCTAAAATAATACTCTGGCCCTGAAAGCATCAACCATGCACAAAAGCCCGTCAAAGACGACCTTTTGTTAAGAAAACCGCGTCTTGTGCATCACCTGGTGTGAAACATCTACATATCTGACTTTCAACTTTGATGTTAATGTTGAGGTTAAGGTGAGCTTGACTTTGTTTTGTGAATTTCATCCCATGACCTTTTCAGTGAAAACCGTTCTAGCTTCAACATTAAAACACGCAAAACTTGTGGGACTATTTATTCACTGGAGCATTGCATGATAAACAACGTAAACAGAGTGTTGACAGTATTTTCACGTGCGTGATAGACAGCAGCACCCGATGTCTTAGCGGGAATAGTGAATTCCATAGAATTTTTAAGGAATCTGAGTCACTTTAAGGGCTCTAATGAAGGCGGCCACTGACGATGTTTACTTTGGATATCAAGGCAAGAATCTCTGCTGAGAAAATTGTGGATGTCCTCTGTAATATGTGGGTCGCATGAAATTAAAGGTCGGTTTATACTCTGACTGCCCGGCAGTAGCAGTCAGAAATTTGTGACTGCCCGTTCGGTCAGCTCATTAACAGAGCAAGAACAGTAGACGGCAGGCAGCGGTCAATGGACAGAGTGGAACAGGCAATCACTACAAGCAATCACTGCCTTGCCGTGCACTTCTGCGTGGTAGTGACTTCTCCGGATGTTGACTGCTACTTCCCGGAAGTCAGAAGTATAAATCGACCTTAAGTTTCGAGTCAACACGACTAAATTTAAATAATAACCTGCTACAACATGCTACACCGTAATCCAAACCAGTCCGGATCTTGATTGCTCCAACTTTATCGAATTGGTCGGCCCAAATGCACTGTCGCCAATGTATTTCTGCGTGACCAAGTTGGTTTATTTATAGTACGCGCTGTTGCCTGTGAACAATAGCCGGCTCTAAACACGGGGGCGTGTTTCGTATGTACTTTTAATTAGGTATGGATAATATTGGTTCGAGAACTGTTCTGTGTTGATGTGGAATCAAATTGCTTATTCCCGGGGCAAGCCATTCAAGCCAAGAAGAGTTTAAGCTTATTTTGGCAGCTCGGACGCGCGCCATAACAGCCTTAATTAGACCGTAATGACAATTAAGCTGCTAATGACGCATGTCTTCCAGCTTTGTTTGCGAACCTGTTGACGATTTCGTCAGCGTGGCAGCTGCGTGCGTACAAGTTCAGTAAATGGTAAAAGAAACGTAGAAATAACAGCTTGGATATTTTGCTATGTATTTGCTGACATCCGTAAACTTTGGCTGCACGGAGACATAAAGCACCCCACCCACCACCATCTAGAGCTCTCCGGGGGTTTTAGATGGAAACACTTCCACACACGGTGGGTAATACCGGTAATACCGGGTTACACCCTTAAAGTAATAATTAGGAGAGAAAAGCATCCAGTCATGCACAAGAACGCGTCAAAGCTGACCCGTCGTTTATGTACAAAATCGTGTCCACTGCATCAGCCAGCGTCAGCCCGAAACGTTTGACGTTGAACTTTGACCGTGAGGTTGACGGTATAAACTTGACTTTGTTTTGTGAATTCCACCCATTGTGCTGCACCCAGTGACACACGCACCTCAACATACGCGCAGTGTACAAGCGCAACATACACCGTGTGCAACCAGTGCACGCAAACATGTCCAGCTCGTTGATGTTACAAGCATAGGTACATACATAGGTCTAGATGTCTCGTATAAAAACAATTTTGTTCACAAGCACATTAATGCCTGACCGGTTGAAGCGACGATCAGGCACGAGGATGAGTTCACGAAGGAATAACATCTTGCTTTGTTGTTTTCGCACAGCAGGGGTTAATTTATTTCACCGGACGTTCTGCACTGCAGCAATCAACAACTTTGATTGCTGCTGTCGTTAATGAAGCAATGGTATATCGAGCCAAGGGCGGACCCAGGGGGCCGCAAGGGGCCATGCCCTTTTCGTCAAAGTGGCGCCTGAAGAGGGGACCCATTTCGAAAAAACAAAGAAAAACGACCCCTATGTTGCAGGATTTTTACTCTGCTATATTTCAAAGTCAAAATGTCGCGGGCTTTGAACGTGGATAGATCAGTTAACAATGAAATTTAGCGGTCGCGCGTGTGAAGTGGCATAATTTCGCGTGCATAGTCAGGTTTTTCGCATAGTATGTAGCTTGTTGCAATCAAAACAAGCAATGGATAAAGATGACTTCAAAAATCGGACAATTACGAGATAAAAAAGATGTTTTGGATTTGGCTCCTCCCTTGGACAAAAGCTGAATCCGGCACTGCGCTGTAGTAATGTACTGTATACTAATGAGCTGTGTGGAAAACTTCAGCAGAAAAACCAGTGCTGCCGGTGGCAGTAAAACCTCCGGATAAGACGGACTGCATGAAATCCGAAGTTTGATTTTTTAATGAATTTATTTCAGTAGATGTTTTTGAACAGCAACTGTGCCAGTGGATGTTGTGAAGAATTCCACTTCAAAACAACAGTTTGAGTTGGCCGGGTGTTCCTTGGGGCTGTGACGAGTGGGAGGTGAGAAACCGCAAATTCCACGTAATGCATTTATAATTTGGCTCATATACAAATGTTGCCAACGCAACTGTCTGTGTTTCGAGCAACCGCAGCAGGATGTCTGTTGTCGTTAACGCACCTGTCGTATTATCCAAGTGTGTTACAGCAAACCGGTGTTCATTTATTCGCGCTCAGTGCTCAATCGTCTGGCTAACATATTGCGGTAACTCATCCCAGATGAGTTGCACAGTAGACATCCAGAGAGCTGCGACTGCTCGAGTCACAGGCAGTTGTGCTGACTACAACAGTACTAGCCTACAATTTACTCCTGATTTTCTGAGTCACGTATGTAAGTGTGGGCGAACACTGAATCTCTTTATAAAGCATATCAATAACATGCAATATTCATGTTTCTTTCGGCTACTTTGGATCAACCGCCTTGCCTGGCAGTGTATTGTAAATTTCTGATTTCGTAGCCGCATGCACTTTTACAGACGCAGGGAAACTCCCGTTCGAAGTCGAGGCATGCAACAAGCTCAACACACAGTCAACAAGCCACCCAGCTGATTTGTGTGCGTTTCGAATGTTTCAGTCACACGAGCTGTGTGTGTCAGCTGCGTGGCTTGTTGACTGTGTGTTGAGCTTGTTGCCTGCCTCGACTTCGAACGGGAATTTCCCTGCGTCTGTAAAAATGCATGAAGCAACGAAATTATAAACTTACTAAACTATCGGAGTTTTCCGTATAAAGCCCCGGGGCTCTATTTCGGAAGAAAGTGGAAAATCGGCTTTTTTGTTTTAAACATTTTACTAAAATAGAGTACCCCGGAGCTCTATTCGGAAACGTTTCCGGATAGAGCCTTCGGAGTTTACGGCTAGGTCTTTGACATTACTGGAATGTCCGTTATTATGTGGTATCGCAATCACTTTGTGCACATTTTAAACACATGTAGTCCGATCTTAGAGCTGTTTCTTCAGAAAATGTGCGAAAATGACTTGTTTGTGCCCTCTTTTACAAAGAAAACCCGTGTGTTTTGTCAGTTTTTGGAAAACTTCTTTTCCCAAATGGAGCCCCCGGCGCCTCTTTTACGGAAACATTTCCGGACAGAGCCCTCCGAGGGCGCTGTTTTGGGGGCTATGTGTGGAAAACTCCGGGAATTAAAATTTGACATTAACATCAAAACCAGGGATTAAAATGGTGGGTGTCCAGGTTTGCTCCGGTTAGGCATTGCGAACGCGCCCGAACAGAAGTTCCTAACCAGGCACAAGCTAATACCGACTGCTGCAACTACATACTATATGTACACATACAGATTGTGTTTTGGTGCATACATTGTGCACACGCATACACCATCTGGCTGATGTTGCACGGATGCTATGTGTAGTTATTTTTAACGTTTCCTTTCAATAAGATTCACTCACAACATGTATCCCGTCCATCCATCCCACCAGCACGCTACGGTGGCAAAGCTCACACGTGATGATGCTGTCAATACGTAGTGTACTTGCAAACGTAATGTCTACAAAAACAATGTACAGCAGATGATCCAGAAATCGTAACTCATTAGCCATCGCCTTTAGCTTGCCCAACCACACGCAGAATCGTACGTTACTTACATAATGTGTACAGTACGGTTCCATATCATTACGGTCCAGTGCTCAGCTCACTACGGTCCATCACTTGTCACCTTTGTTTCAGGCTTAGCCTAAGCCTAAGGCTGACCAGAAGTTGAAGTCTAAGGCTTAGCCTAAGCCGACCCCAGAAGTGGACTCTTGTGTTCACTGGACCGAAATGATACGGAACCGTACGCGTACAGTATAGGCAATCCATCGGCTCATGGCACTTTTTATACACAGCGCCCGCCGGGGGCACACCCCTTTTTTTAAAAAATATGCGCTCTTGGGGGGAACCCCTTTTTTTTGGGCCCCTTTTAAAAATTTCTTTTTTAATGAGCTGCTTGACATAACACATCTCTGCACTCCAAAAACAACAACCAAAAAAACCACGGCACCGTTACGCGTGCAGCCTGTGTGTGTGGAGTGCCATGAGCTGGCGGATTGCCTATATGCATGCCAGCATTACGTATCAGAGATGGAGTTTTCACAAACAGATGGTTACGTACATACACTTCCGTTTCCACTGTTGGGAAAATCGACAGTCTAAGCAGCTGTTCGGTGAGGACAAAAATAAAACTAAACACGCCGGTCGGATGCGAATACTCTTGTGAATATACTTTTGTATTTCCGCTCAATAAATCCTAACTTAATAAAAATTTAATTTAATCATTGCATAATGCATGAACACGCAAATTGGCAAATTACCTACACCTACGGAACAAACAGATGTAGCATCCATCCAGTTTTCTGACATACATACATATAATACACCAGGAAATATGATGTGCACAGATGGGCAAACAAAAAGCCTGTTGAGTCAGCTGTGTTTGGCGTTGTGTTCATGCTAACTGAAACAAGAAAGGTCATATGTCACAACAAGAATGACATCGTTCAAACTGACTGTATGCATTAGAATACAGAAATACGGTTATTTGAGACATATGAGTGACAAATAATATCTACGCACACGTACAGTATGTATGAATCAAGACAAGGAGAAGCAAGCTGGCCAAACATTTGCAGGTCAAAACCAGCAACAGCTGTGTGTGAATACCGATCATGCATTACTTACTACCACCTTATTTGAGGGATGGGCATATTGAGCTAAAATCGCAAAGATTAGCTTGAAAAAGAAGACAGAATGAATTAAACAGCAGCAACTATATAAAGGGTGGCAAACCGAGTCTTGCTCCCATCACACACCCACACTGAGGCACGCGACCACAGCTCATAGTAGGTACTAAGGCCTCATCTGAAAATAACGCACTGAAAACTTGACCATTTTTGCCGAAAAAGCGGAAAATAGGCAAAAACGTTAGAACATTCCAGAAAAAAAGATAAAAACATTGGAGACAGACAAGAAGTACAGAGACGTATATTACAGACAGGCATGTCCGTCTATAAACAGGACTAGTTAAGTTTCTCATGTTCATTAAGAAACACGCTTGTATAAATGCGAATAACGGAGGCGAGTCATTGAGGAAAGCTTCTGAAAAAGAGAGTGAATAGTTCTATATTTCAACAAAGTCGTGCGTTGACACCATGATACGGCCACAGACAACATCGACGCAATTGACGCGGGAAAACGAGTGCCGGGCGCTCCTGCCTGCTAAAAACGTTCTGTTTCACTTCGGGCTTTGTTTCTGTCAACAGTTTTGCGCGTCTGCGACCGTATTTTGGCGTCAAAAATTATGTGTAGGTATACATACGTACATATATAAACGATATAGGTACAAATTAAAGAAACAAGATTTGCAATTTGCAAGAACATACAATAATGAGCCAAAAGCATCGGTAATACCATGCATTGTATAGAGCATGCACATGCATATGCTAAACGGGTAGTTCAAATCCGCCACCAAAATGGTCCTCGTACTTGGGCGGTGCTCCCTGAGCGTTTGTGACTCTGATTCGACTGAGCATGTAGCCCATTGCCGACCACCACGGGATCAGGAAGATGTTGACGATTGAAATGAAGATAATGTGCACTGGGTGGAGGATGACTCGAATCAAGCGGAGGACGGGCATGGCGATCCAGATGTAGATGGCGTTGACTAGCGCAATGATCAGACCCATCAGCGCCGCAAACAGAATGCCGAACACCGCTGTTAGGATACGGTAGATCCACGTGCGTGCCATGTTGTACACCTGCAATCAAGGTCAGTCACTTGTACGCATGTGTGTAAACCAGTTGTTGCCTTTCACTCACCAGTTGACAGATGTTCCATATTTCATCGAAGCTGTACCATTCCGGATCAGGCTCAGCGACCAGATCTTCGAATTCGATCTGCAAACAATTGACTTTCTATGTGCTTTGTTTGAATTGTCACACGTTTACTGATTTTTATCCGAGAGACTTACAGTATTTAGCATTCTCAGGTATACAACCTACTATCTAATATTCCTGGCGAGCCTGTGAGAGGCCTCTTCGGTTGAAAAAGTATCTACGTGTATATAGGCACACCTGCCCATGTTTGCGATTTTAAGATGGCGCCATCGGCTTATGGATTATTCTCTGGTCTTCACCAACCTTCAATATCGAGTTCATTTTGTTCGGATCTCTGTCCACCGTTCTATTAATGTTGATCGTCGGTTTCTTTGCAGCTGGTTTCGGGTCCACCATAATCTCCGCTGAAGGCTGTGCATGTGGTCGTTCTTGTTCTGGTTGTTGTATTGCTGCAGCTGCTGTGGGGGTTGGTGCTGGTGTTGGGGTTTCGACCACGATAGGGATTGGGGGCGGAGGCGCACTTGGAGTCTCAGGGTCTTTGTCACTCTTGGAGCTCTTGCTGGAGCCGGAGCCTTTCCGGGACATTGTCTGGAGAGAAAAACTTAAATTTCTTGCGACTTTAGTGTAATTTATCTACAACAATAGTAGCGCCGGTTGTCTGGATCACTCGTTAGTATCTCTACGTTGTGATGGGCGCGGCTTCTGCCGTGCGACAGGTACTGTAGTTCCTATACTTCTGATACTGTGGATGGACATGCGTGTGCTTTCTTATCAGGAAAACGTCGAGCAGAAACAATGGAATTTTGCAGGCCAGCCTCTATATTTACTATTCAAAGATCCATAATGTAAATTTTTATCATCAATGCATTTTTTGGAGCGACGTGCATTCAACGTGCATTGATAAGGAAACTACATGCAAAACAAAAATTTTTCCACTTCCAGAGCAAGTTTTGGCGAAACCAGCTATTCCTTGCTTTTGTTCATTGTTTATACCCGGCTTATCACCTGAGTTTAATGTCGTGCCAGTAGAATGCTTTGTTACGGTATTTTATGTGTGTGCAATCACTGTGGGTGCCATACAGTGCCATATGCAACCACCCAATGGTTTATGTCGGCATCTGGTCCTGCAGTTTGAAACGGAAATGACACTAGTTTGCGGAACATTGAAAACTGTGATTACAATTGCGTGTGAAAATACACGCTGTTTGATCATTTCTTTCAGCTTTGAATCAGTGGCCAGATGATGTTGGATTTTTTGCAATTTGTTCACGTTTATGACAGAAGTGCAAAAAAATCGTGATAGACCTCTTGTATATTTAGAATTATTCATCCAATGCGGGCCATTTTTCATTTTAAACGAACAACACTTCTCTACAAAAACAAACCATGTGTTCAGCGAAAAATATCTCGCCGCAACAGGTACACGAGATTTGACACCATGCGCATACGGGATGTTAGGGGAAGGCGCGATAGCGCCCTTCCACAGTATGGTTCAATGGAGTTATTGTCAAAGTAAAAAAATGATGTTCTCTATTTCACACTATGTAGCAGGTGAGTAGCTACAGCTTCACACGCATGCCGTCATGCCTGTGCAAAAATTTGATTCAAATCAATCGAAGGGTTCCAGAGTTATGGGACCAAATGTTTCACAAGACCCCGCCCTTCTTCTTCTGCTTCATGTTGTCGTTCTGTTTTTCAGACAAAAGACTGGCCACAGACAAATATGTAGGTGCATGTGGCGGCCAAACTTATGTGTGCGGTATAGGATAATCGGGGTCTAGGAGTTCAGTGGTGCTAACCGTTTTGGCGTAGGTTCCAGCCTGAGTCTGGAAACCGGTCCCAGACCAGGACCCAACTTAAAAAAGTGTCCGTTTGAGCTGAAAATGGGTAGACGGGGTTTTAGAATACGCTGATTCCAAATCTGATGCCTTTCCGTGCAAGTTCTCAACGAAATTCCTGGTCAGGGTTCGAAATCATATTTTCGGCCCAGACAAGGACTAAATTTTCAAACAGCTCCGATTGAGCTGCAAATTGGTAGACAGAGGTTTTAGAATACGCTGACTTCAATTCTGACCTCTATTCGTGCAAGCTCTCAATGAAATTCCTGATCTAGGTCCGAACACGCTGGCATCGAATGACTCAAAGGAAACCATGCTGTGGCACGCACGAGTAGAAAAAGTATTTTGCCACAACATGGTTTTCTTTCACGTCCATGTTTTATTTCAAATTCTCCGCCAAAATATGATCTCAATTCATACAGTTCCGGGTGCAATTCTAGGCTGAAAGTTGAAGTCGCGTGCACGCGCGTGCACGCGGCGTGCACGCGCGTGCAAGCGACTTCCTAGTGCTAAAACATAGGGAGCGCCCGCCAGCGCACGCGCAAAACTTCGCGTGCACGCGCGTGCACGTGCGTGCACGCGCGTGCACGCGAAGTTACTTCGACTTTTGCCTATACTTTGCACTGTTTCGCACGCGCGTGCACGCGCGTGCACGCGACTTCAACTTTCAGCCTAGATTTGCACCCGGTACTGTAGGTTGCTCGGCACGGAAGTTCTTTTTCTTATCTTCACCCACTGAACCCTGATACGTATGTACGTTATACATCGAAAGCTAAGCCATGTTCCACCGTT
The DNA here is from genome assembly GCA_030248065.1 of Rhynchonema sp. JSB1_4. Lineage (NCBI taxonomy): Eukaryota > Metazoa > Nematoda > Chromadorea > Monhysterida > Xyalidae > Rhynchonema > Rhynchonema sp. JSB1_4. Next base: position 24,810 of record JASAMV010006392.1, read on the forward strand.
TTGCCCGCGAAAGCGGGCATTTTTGTTGCTTGTATGTACAATACGTCCGTACCTATATTTGATGACCTTGAGTATCTAACCATAAAAACATGCGCATCTTTGGGGGTTTGGGATGTACGGAAATCAATGTATGTACATACGTACTAACAGGCGTTATGCAATGTTGTGTTAACCAACTTGTTCCCCGCTGCGTTAAATAGGCAATGCGTGAACCTTAATGAGATCCGAGTTTGCAAATCGACTGTGAAGAACATAAAATAATGCATGGCAACGTATACTGTCTTCAGAAGCAAAAATTCTGTTGAGAAAACCGGACCCGGTAAAATGTGACCGTAATTCATGGAATCATGGCTGTCAGAACGCGGTAAATACAAAAACCGCACGCACACGCTGCGATTTTCATGGGAGAATGGTGCATTATACCGCAAGTATTATTCAGTTCACGAGTGTACAATGAGGTTGTTCAAAAGGCGCTGTATGCACTTCATTCCTCTCCCCACATGGGATACATGCCTACACTCAGCCAAAACATTTTCACCTCGCCAAATGATCAGTCCATTTCACGGCAGTAGTCGTTCAGCAGGATTTGAAAGTGCCAGTTGACGCTGAGTGAACATCTCAAGCTCCATAGTGTTCCCTTTCAGAGATTGTAATCACACGAGCGAACGCCAAGTCCAAGTTTGCTTCTTCCAGTTCATCATGCGTCCCAAAACGAACCAGAAACCGACCGGATCGTTGGGTGTCGACAGTCAGTTGGATGCCAGTCACACATCGAATCCAAAATCTAGCATGTCGATTAGTCCCGATCCCCTCAGTTTGCTGCCCATGCGCCCGTCAATGCGCGTAATCGCGTTCTCAGCCGTTGTGCTGAGCACATTCGCAGTGGCCACTTGTGTGATAGCGCTGCCACTCATCTACAACCACGTGCAACGCGCGCAGACCATGTTCTCGGCCGAGTTGGACTTTTGCAAGGTTGAACAACAACAGCAATGTTTGGTTTTGGTAATTCAGAGAAAAGAAAAGGAATCGACTCATGCGCAGTACCTTAGGTACAGTATTAGCTATACGCAGTGTAGGCACATATGTAGGTAGTAGTCGAACATGAAAATGAACACCTGCAGGAGTGCGGCATGAGCGAGCAACCAAGGCTTTTTTACTTTCAAGCTCGCTTTGGTTCAGAACACGTAGACATTTGACACTTCTTTTGACATTCGACTTACACATAAACCTGGCTTGTGAGTTTGACCCTTGCTTCCCCCGCCACTCAGGCACGTTCCCGCGAGATCTACAAGACGTTCATCGAAATCGAGACGGTGCACTGGAGTCAACGCAATGCTGAGCACGAGCGTTGGACACGACAAGTATTGCCCGCCGGACATATTCAATGTTGGTGTCACCAAAACAACTTGCTTTTAGTTTTAACTTAACGTAACCTTAAAAAATACTTGCTCCGCGGGTGTCCATCTGTGGCCTTCTCAGCTACAAATTTTACAAAACCTCATCACAGAAACACTCTCGAACTCATTTGCAGGCTGTGGCTGCTCAATCGGCAACCCAGGTCCGCCGGGCAGCCCCGGTCGCGACGGACAGCCGGGCACAGACGGTATACCAGGGGAACGTGGTCCGCCCGGACCTGTCGTGTCCGACAACCCGTATGGAGCGCCACCGAAACAGGAGTTCTGCCAAATCTGCCCTCCAGGTACTCATAAGATGAATTCAAGCCTTTTTACAGCAAAAGAACAAAATATTGTTTGTCAGGCCGAATCGGTGTGCCGGGTCTGCCAGGCCAGAAAGGTCTGCCCGGTCCAGCCGGGCCTCCCGGCGACCCCGGCGTCGACGGACGTCCCGCCAATCCGGGCCCTGCCGGACCACCCGGTCCCCCCGGTGAGGCGGGAAAGCCGGGCAACAAGGGACCACCGGGTGACTCGGGCAGAGTCATAAATACGCAGGGACCACCTGGTAAGTGGGGGCAATTTTTGGGTTACTGTGATGCGGCTTGATCAGTACCAATGCATCTCACAATTTTTAGGCTTGCCCGGCCCTCCCGGGCCACCCGGACGTCCCGGTGTTCCCGGCATACCGGGTCGGGATGGTTATCCAGGCAAAGGCGGGTACGCTGGGAAACCCGGACCCGTCGGCGACCCAGGAGAGCGGGGAGGATACGGCACACCTGGCCCACCAGGAAGACCGGGCAACCCTGGAGCACCTGGCAGTTGTGCGCACTGTCCCGCACCGAAATTTGAGCCAGGATACAGAAACTGAACGATTGTTGTAAAATATTGGTCATGTTTCATTGTTGAATTATTTTATCCGTGCAAAATATTGAAAACCCTCTTCATAACCTCATCTGCAAACTATGCATAAGATTCTGTCGACAACGATATTGCACTATTATGATTTGTGCGGGTGTTGGACACAGCAGTTTCTCAAAAAGAAAATTGTTCTTTGGTAGAATACTATTAATTTTGTGAAACTTGATTAACTAAGTCACCTAGACATATCAGGTCAGAATACAGCACTTCTCATAGTCGCCGCACCATTAGTTTCCACATCGCGAAATACCGTGATTTTTGGCGCAAAATCTTTTTTATCATCCGTTGTCGTCTCATCAGGAGACGTTGTGCGCAAGGTGCACAAGCAGATGGAGATGGCCACAGAGAAGACCAGCAGCAGAACCACGGCCATACCTGAAATTTATATATTTATAGTTTCATATGGCACTTACCGCAGAATATCAATGAGCGCCCTTACGCGACGAACAGTGGTGCTTACTGTTTTTGTGACAATGAATTTGCTTCAAGATCTCGAATGATCAGCGAAACACAAATACAGATCCCGCACGACGTAACTTTAGTATTTGCTGTTAAAAGTGTTACAAAATTTTCCAATTGGACCCTGACTCGACCAACCACATTCAGCCGGATAACATATGACACGATCGTGATTGTTGTGGTAGCGCGGCAGTGACGTCACAGTCGGGATTAAATCGGCAAGCGTTTGGCTGCTGTTCATATTGACGCTAACTTGAGGTTTTATTCATCAAATCATGGCTCCTGCCCAAGTATTTCTAAGGACCTGAAAAATAGCGTTTTTGCAAAGAGTATAGTTTGACAGCAAATTTGTTTCGACATTCATTTCATACAGTCAGGCGACAGCACATACAGCAGGTATACGGTTAGGTAGGGGTTGTGCACGACACCAAGGGAATGAAAACCCGCAAGCGCAAGCAATGCAATTCAATTTCCGCAACTGGTTCCACGTCTTTATTTGGCAGTTCAGTTTTCCAGATTCAATCTCCTTGCAGCTGAGAGAACAAAATGAGAGAAAAATAAGTGCCACATTTATTCAGTTCGTACAGAATAAATGTAGTATACCTAAATGCTCCTTTGGTCAAAATCACACGGTTGTTACGTTTCTGGATATGGCAGGGTGAAGAATGCTCTTTCACAGAATTGAAACTGTCGTCTTTCGTGCGTGACCCACGACGATGATAGGGTCAAGTCAAGTTTTGTATTTGAAGTATTGATAACACCTGTATTCGCAATACAACAACGAGCTGACAACCAATGCAATGATGATTGCTCTGAAATGACCGAACTTTAGAATATTATCTTCAATTTCAACTTGGAGAAGTGTTGATTGAGAAAAACGAACCGAACCAACATTAGCATCATGACGATTGATTGAGATTTACCGCCAATCACGAACACGATCGTTATGCCAATCACGTCCACGATGAACCACGCGACCTGAACAGACGGTTGTCGTGAAACATCAGTCAACCTGCCTGCCCTTAATGGGACGACTTTATATGATCGGGCATATCTGTTTAATTGATGTCGTTCCAAACTGATGGACAAATACCGTGTAAATGAAGTGCGCCAGCACCAGGCAGGCACTTTGCTTCACCAGACCGATGAACAACAAAATCAAAAATAGCAGCCACACAGAGTAGATCACAAGCGAAACTTGAGCTGCGATCCTGAAATTCCCACGCAATGTTAAAAAAGAAACACTGTTTTGAACTGTTTTTAAGTTGTGAATCAAAGGTCAGCTCACAGAATGGGCGGTTGTGGTTCAGATTCGTGCTTGGCTAGCCCTAGAATTTGAGATGAATGACCATGTTGTGCCCACAAAGATAAGCTTTAAAATGAAATATTTTAGATGTACCTGCAGCTATAGTGACAACCAGTGCCGCGATCATTGCCAAATCGAATAACAACTGTGTCACAGCACTAATCCAGGTGCACACCTGGGAATGACAACAAACGCAACTGTACGGGTCCGGCGGGGACATTTTATCCAAAGAAGGGACAATTTTCTTCCAAAATTTGGAGACTGCCATCCAGGATCTTTTTCGACACCAAACTTTTGGTGGTGCGGCCACTGATTTGCCAAGGACCACGACATGTGTATCCTGTGGTTGAGGGTCTTCCCTTTGAAAATGTCTTTCTTTCCTTTGAATTCCAGATGGACAAGAACAGACAATGCACAAAGTGTGTGACCTGATGATAACTTGATTGTGTTGGCTGTCGCTAAACGCGGAACCCGTGTGGTGACGTCTGCCAAGAAAAAGCCACTCAGCACGATTAGCAACCGCTGCGGACACTCTTTGAGGCACGTCACTATGTGAAAATCAGCATGTTTCTGCCATTGTACAGTATATGACTTGTTTGATGCAAGCAAAAACGAACAAGCGAACCAGGGTGACAACTATAGGCACATGTAGTGATTGCGTGAGTGATAAAGTGGCTGCATGTGTGCTGTATGTGGTGGTTGTGTGGCATGTTGCATTGTTTTTGTCGACCGACAGACTCTGATTATATTTTGGCAAAATTGACACCTGCCAACACAAACATGCTGTGTGAGCTGGATATCTAGACCATCCAGACGATCCAAGCCATTCAAACATGCAGGATTTGACCATTCAAACGTCAAGGATCCATTTGATCACCCAAACCATTCAAACATCAAGGATTCGACCATTCAAACCATTCAAACACGGATCGTTGCCACTCAACCCCCCCCCCCCCCCCCCCCCCCCCGCATTAAGGGCAGGCAGGTTGACTGATGTTTCACGACAACCGTCTGTTCAGGTCGCGTGGTTTACAGTGGACGTGATTGGCATAACGATCGTGTTCGTGATTGGCGGTAAATCTCAATCAATCGTCATGATGCTAATGTTGGTTCGGTTCGTTTTTCTCAATCAACACTTCTCCAAGTTGAAATTGTAGATAATATTCTAAACATCGGTCATTGCAGAGCAATCATCATTGCATTGTTTGTCAGCTGGTTGTTGCATTGCGAATACAGGTGTTATCAATACTTCAAATACAAAACTTGACTTGACCCTATCATCGACGCACGAACGACGACTGTTTCAATTCTGCGAAAGATTTTTCATTTCTGCA
>JASAMV010006393.1:0-20861 GCA_030248065.1 Rhynchonema sp. JSB1_4
TCGTTTTATTTAGCAACTGAAGACGAAGAATCTGCGAAAACGAAGCCAACTGGTGAAGTTTGTTGTTCAACAGACTCCGTGGTGCATTTGCTTGAGTCTTGATACCAGAAAACGGGGCGCGCTCGCCGTCGGAGGGGCTACTGTTGTTTTTTGCTGCAGTGTTGGTGCTTGCAGCTATCGGATATGGGTCAACTGAAACGGGCACAATGATTCAGTATATAAATCAATTCTGCATTTCATGCGGCTAAAGTTGAAAATGTTGAATACCACCTTCGGCTTTCGGGATAGACCACTTCAAGATACGGGTGATCCGAAGCAGTTGGAGCTGCTTTGAGTTCAGCAACTGACGGGTCTGACAGGCTGAATCAGCACCGGTTTCTTGATACTGATACGCTTCACATTTGAATTGCCGCCGGTCTTGACACTTGCGGGCAGGTCGAATCTGATTGGAGCATGAGCCTGCAATCAATTTTCACATTTTCATGTTGACGTACAATATCCGGAAAACGTCTTTTAATGATTATATGCCAGCAACCTTAAACTTTGACTACTTTTTTTCTTGCTGCTTTCTCAACCTGGTTCTTCCGCTTCTGCCGTTATTCCGCATGGTCCCGTCGGAGCACCTTCGGCTTAACAAAACGTAATGAGGGGACTTAAAATTTACAGAAAAATTATCCCAAATCAGAAAGAAACAGACCAACAATCAACCGATATTACTTGTTTCACATCAGTCCCTCAGATAAGCGGCAACACACTTAGTGACCACGCTCGACATCGGTCTGTTTGAGCGCTGCTGTTGTCTATTTACCACTGGGTGTCTGAAAATTACTAAAAACACTTTCTGTGGTCATTAAACTGTTGCCAGAAAGATAAAACACAACATTAGCCAAAAACGTGGTACTTACCGTCGACTGCGCTACTCTGTGCAGCGGCCTCTGACTGATGTTGTCATGCGGTTCGCGTTTGATGACACGAACGTTTGCCACTGGGTTGATCGTGCCTGCGTGAATGCTGCTGTTGTACCGCAACACTCGGCGCCGAATGACGGGTCTAAAATAATTACACGATAAGCTGAATAGAAGTTTCACATTTTCCGTCCATAACAGTTTCGGCACCGATTTCTCGAGTTCACCTTTTTTGTCAAAATCAGTGAGTTTACATCTAATTTCTCTGAACAAAAAACCCTGACATTGCTTACAGTAGCATGCGTATCATCAGAGGCTCTTTCATACCGCCTGGGACTGTAATGCGGCTCACGTTTCACACGGGGACTGCGCGGTGGCGATAGTTTACGTGGTGAAGTGTGTTGGGAAAATGGCTGAAAAACACAACCAATTGGACTTACCACTGCAAATAACCAGAGAAATAAACTCACTTTCTCATTCCTGGCTTGTCACGATATCTGGGCGAATCACCAGTTCTGGCGACGGGGCGGTGACGCATGCTTCCTTATCTGTCAGGGGAAAAAGGATTGGATCGCAGGCAATATGCGATCGGGTCGCGATGACAACGTGTCTTCGGTAGCGGGCGCGTGTTTGATGACGTCACTCGTTGGCGTCACGTCTTTCTGGGCGTTCTCACGATCACGGGGTTCGGGTGTTGAGCGCCCTGTACATAAACTGCACTGCATTGTGTGCATGGGTGGAGTGGTTATGAAACAATATCACAGCCCAGCAATAAGATCTGCTGGTGGGGCTTTTTGGATGCAAATTTGCCAGAGACGTTCGCACTGACGAGCCTAGCGCCTTCGTGTATCTGCATTCAGTACATCACCCCAGCAAGGTGGATAAAAAGAAACAGTTTCGCCCGAGTAAAGAAACAAAACAACAAACACAAAAATCGCTATGTTAAATCACTAACGTCGTCTGGGCCTTTCATCGGATCTTCTGGTCTGCGGCGACGAATGTTGTGACCCGCGTTTGTTGCCTTGTTGATCAGGCGTGCGACATCGATGTGTGGATGGTAAGAGTGAAGTGATTGAATCGGGCACACGGACGTGCATCAAGGGTACTAAATGACAGATGGTTTGGGAAGGTCAGACTATGTGACCGACTCATTTTGGTTGTGATTTTCGATACGTTGTCGACCGCGCACGAACATAACACCAAGCTACCGGAGAATTCCGATCAACTCCCCTATGGGCCAGCAGGGCCACGGATTCACGTCTGCAATGGAAATCAAGCGAATCAAAATATGTTCATACTATCTTTCCGAGCAATGACCATCCAAAAGGGAGTTGATTCACAAGAACCTGCTTCGAACGAATCACCTGATCGGAAATCTTCGAACCCATTTTGAACAACATTTTACAGCGAAACACCAGCAAAATTTATGTACCATCAGCCCAACTGACCAGGCGGTGACTCCACTCGCATTTCACTCGCTCCCAGCACCCGTCTAGCCCCGAGCGGCACTTTATTCGGGTTCACGATCGATTCTTCCGAATGTCGACGTGGCCGTTTATTGACCCGAATCGGTGATGAAGACGTAATGGGCGGCATCTTGGGCGAGCCCGTTGTCTTGACCGGGGACCTGGTGCTGTCAAGTCCTTGTCTCGGTCCGTCAACAACTTCGTCCAGTATCGGAAAGCGTCGTTTCGCGCCGAGCGGTTCGAGATTTGCGTTGTTCTTGCCTTTGCCGCCCAATTTCTTGCCAGTCAGGAATGACGGAACAGGATCCGGTGTCCTTGCCTTGATCCGACCAGGTGCACCCAATGGCTCGAGGTTCGGGTTCTTCGTCACACCCACAGCACTGACGTGGTCCTTGCCACCACCGCGTCGGGAACGCTTTCGAGGAGGCGGAGTCCGAGTCCTTGTCTTGGTCCGGGCAAGTCGTTGTTCCCGTTCCTGACGATGCCTCAGTAGTCGTTCACGTTCAAACGCTGCACGTTCGTTGAATCGTTTCGACGCGATTTCGGCCAGTGGGATCGGTTTCAGCAATGACTCAGGTCCCGGTCGATGCGCGGGCACATAATGATGACCCTGTCTCGGCCCGATAGTTGTCGGCTGCGGTTGTGGTCTGAGCCCGGCAGTGGACGGCGGCATCAACAACGGTGCCATGATTTGATCGACCAACGACTGTGAGGGACGATGCAGTTGCTTTTCGGCTATTGTCAGCGCACCAGCCAGATTGTGACGACACTGCGCTTCGAGCGGGTCAATCGCTGGTCCTTGTCTCGGTCGGATTGACTGCTCGGGTCGTGGTCTGCGTCGGGAGGAACGGGAGCGTGATCTTCTCTTCCGTGGCCGTCGACGACGACGTCGTTCCCGACTTCGACTCGAATCGCTCGACTCCGAACTACCACTGCTGCTGCTGGTGGTGGTTGGGCTGCGACGACGACGTTTCTTGGGGTTCTCTCTTCCCCGGGTCGGTGTCGTCGGCCGCCGTTGCCTCGACTGAGACGACGACTTGTCTCGTTTCTTGTCTTTCTTTTCTTCAATTGATGCCCGTCTTGTTGCTGTTGATTCGTCGCTCTTCTTCTTCGTTGTTGGTTGTTGTTTATCTAAAAGCCATGCTAAACCTCTTGCCGCCTTCCCGGTTGGCCACCTTTTCCGCGCACATCTCTGTGACTGTTGCTTCTTTTCCTTGCTATTTCAGGGTCGTGGTCTTCGTCCGGTCTCAAACAAGCACCCAATCACCAAAACAGAACCCATCATCTCAATCAACGCCTGTGCGTTCAACAGCAGGAAATATTTGAACAAAATATTTTAGTAGCCAGAAAGTTGTGTTGGTTGACTGGATGGGGGTGCGAGGTGTGATGAAAGAGGGATAGGGTGGGGACAACATATACAAGACTGGTCGTGGTCTGCGACGGGACGTGTTTTCTCAGGTGCACAATAAGACCCCCGAAATACTCGGGAACTGCATCAACGTTGATTGGCCACCATCGCGTACCCGATTGCTTCGTCTCCGCTTTCTCTTCTTTTTCGTTTTCGGCCTCAGACTCGGAACTGCCAGAACTGCTGCTGCTGGTTCCTGTCGTGGACCGGTCGTCACTATCACTTAATTGTTCGTCACTGCTCGTACCGGTCTCAGACGATGACTTGTCTTCTATTTTCTGTTCGTTTGTTGTCTGGGTCCCAGTCTGCAGCTGGTCTGGTTCGTCGACGACGTGCGCTTGTTGTCTGAATTTGCCCAATGCCGCCAACACCTGGTCTGCGGCCAGATTGCCCGTACTTGGCTGGTCGCCTTGTTGAGTCATGGTGTCAGCCAAGTCCTCGTCGTAGTCGAGGTCAACATCAAGCAGGTCGGCTGGTGGTTCGAGCGAATCATCGAAAGGGTCGAACGATGTTGACGGCTTGCTGAAAGAAAGAGAATATTTTTATTTGGTTCATAAAATAAAAACTCGAATATTCATGGTGGTTATTTGACTTTTCGAGAAAACCAAAGTTTAAAAAAATGACTGAAGTTGGTTATTGCTTATTTGGCGAAAAGAAAAACTTTTTTGCAGAAAAAGGCAGATAGACGAGACAGCTCTCGCAGAAGTGAGGGCCTAAAATGTTAATTTCATTACAACTCACGGTTCAATATCCAAGGTGGAATCATTTGCGTTTTCACGTTTAATATCCGATGTGGTTGCCGTCGTGACAGGTGCCTGTCCAGAACCGGTTGCAATTTCTTGCTCCATTTCATTCGATTCCAGCTTCGAACAGGAAGGCTGCGCTTGGTCGCGATTGTGATCCAGAGCCGGATTGAATAGGTGGCTGATACGTGAATGGCGAGCGAATAACGAATCAACGCGAACGTTGGAGGCACTTGACTCGAACTGTGGCACAGAATGGCGCGTTAGTTGCACACGACTGCTGCCAGACACCTGTGATCAAAATTATGCGCATGATTTAGATTTTATTACAATTGTCACTGTAAGAACAATAAAAACATGGGGATGCAATTGAAATTGAATGGGCATTGAGACAGGCGCAAGCGTATGGACCGACCACAACTTTTCTCCAGATTTTTGTGAAAAAATAAACAAAATCTCACCGATGCGCTGTGCCCTTCTGCCTCTTCATCAATAATGTCGCTGTCGGATGCTGGCTCGAACGATTGTAGTCGTTCCTTGTTCTGCAGAAGAGAACAGATAATTAGCAGGTATTATGTGGCGATAAAATTATCTGATTATCTGGTCTTTTTGGCAGACTACCTGATGTTGTATGACCTTTAAATGTTTATGACTTCTGGATCTAGTGTTTTGGACATCTCTAAGGAGCACTTTTCACCAAAGGCTTCTGATTTGCACGCAGAATTCTTCGTTTTGCACATAGAAAAGAAATACGAGTTGCTAACAGCACCTAAAGTTTTTGGGCATCAAGTAGTCAAACGGCGCCTGGTAAATTCCCAAAAGTAAAAAACAAGGAAACCACGTGGAGCCCATCGAGGTCACGTTCACTTCACCACAACCAAAAACTGAAAAAAAAACGTTTCTCCCAACCAACCTGCAGTTGTTGTTGTATGACCGTGCACAATTCCTCAACATTCGATGTCGGGCTCGGTCTATCCATCATCGTTGGCATCAAAGGTGGACCGATGAGTGGCCGAATGCCGCTGCCTCGTCGTGGAGGTCGATGACGAGGGTGCACGCCGAAATGGGGCACACAAAATGGTGGGGGTGCGCCACGACCACGACGTGACAGATGGCCACGACGACGGAACTGACAAAGTGAGAATAGGAATTAACAAAATGATACGAAACTGTGATTGAACGAAAAAACAAATGTTGGCATGCCGATGGCCAGAAAGATTACCTTCTCCATTTGTTTCGAGAACAGGCGATCGACGCTAGTGCGCTTATCACTTTGCGAGCGCAGACCAAGCAAATCTCTAGGATCAATGTCTGTTCGGCGGATATTCGAGTGTCACTGCAACTGCGACCATCTTCGTCATGATCTCGATGTCCCGCATAATACAATATCGGGGTCTATACCCTGACTGGCCTAAAAACAAGGTAATTTTGCTGTTTTGATCGAAGACGATGATTTTGTCAAAATTTTCACTGACAGCACTATTATAGTCAACAGCAGTGCTGTGGCTGGGGGGGAGGGGGTCCCTCCCAATGGTACCCTACCCGCCCCGGCCTAGTACACTACCCCCTACCCGTCCCGCTCCGGTACCCTACCCCAGTGGTGTCGTTAGGGGGGGCTGGGGGTTACCCCCCAGTGCTGTGGCTGGTGGGGGTGGTCCCCCCAATGGTAGCCTACCCGCCCCGGCCTGGTGCGCTACCCCCTACCGCCCCGCTCTGGTACCCCACCCCCTACCCGCCCCGCCCTGGTACACTACCCGCCCCGATTTTTCCCCTCAAAATGCCCATTTTTGGTCAAAATGACCGGGTACCAGAGCGGGGCGGGTAGGGGGTAGGGTACCGGAGCGGGTAGGGGGTAGTGTACCAGGCCGGGGCGGGTAGGGTACCATTGGGGGGACCCCCTCCCCCAGTGGTGTCGTTGGGAAATCAAAAAGTCAGGATACCGGATACCCAAAATCCAAAATTTTCGGATACCGGATACCCAAAATGAAAAATCTCGGATACCAGGGGGGGTTGCCTCCCAAAATAAAAAATTTTGGATACCCAGGGGGGTTGTTCAAAAAAGGTCAATTTTTTAGAGGAAAATTGAGCAAAATTGGTGTTGGAAGCGCAAAAAACGGTCATTTTTGGGGTTATGCTTGCGCCAGCAAGCGATTTTGAGCATTTTAGAGGTAAAAATGGGCGGTCGGAAAAATTTTAGGGTTGGATACCCCTGGACAAAAAGTCAGCATACCGGATACCCCCTGGGTGAAAAAATCAAGATACCGGATACCGGATACTAGGGGGGGTAACCCCCCTTCCCCCCAACGACACCACTGCCTCCCCCCCAGCGACAGCACTGCCCAATACCAATACCTGGTGAGACCCAATACCAATACCCACAGATCAATACTGCTGAAGTGCCTGGTATTGGATTGGTATTGAGCAGTGTAGTTCCTGGTCCGGCGGGGAAATTAAGGTCGGTTTATACTCTGACTGCCCGGCAGTAGCAGTCAGAAATTTGTGGCTGCCCGTTCGGTCAGCTCATCAACAGAGCAAGAACAGTGGACGGCAGGCAGCGGTCAGTGGACAGAGCGGAACAGGCAATCACCACAAGCAATGACTGCCTTGCCGTGCACTTCTGCGTGGTAGTGACTTCTCCGGATTTTGACTTCTACTTCCCGGAAGTCAGAAGTATAAATCGACCTTTAGTGTACCTCCCTACTTTTTCGGAGGGGAAATTAGTGTACCTCCCTGGGGGAAGGGGGGGGGGAAGACCCAAAATCAGGAAAAAGTCACTTTTTGAGGTAGAAAATTTGACCTATTTTTACCCCTTTTTGGAAAAAAATTCTTCATAAAAAGGGTATTTTGGCGACTTTTGAGAACAGTGACCTGAAAATCACACATTTTAGGCCTAAAAATGCCCATTTTAGGCCTAAAAATGGCCATTTTAGGCAAAAATTGGGGAAATTAGTGTACCCGGAGGGGAAATACATTAGTGTACTAGTGTACCTTGGTCGGGGAAATTAGTGTACCTTAGGGGGGTCCCCCCCATCCCCCCAGGAACTACACTGGTATTGAGTATTGGGTTGGTATTGGTATTGGGTATCGGGTGTTGGTCTTAGCATTGGTTTATGAGGACCCGGATGCATTGTGACATATATAGTCTCCTGAGAGGGTCCGAAACTATATATGCAGCTTTAGACTACTCTATTATTATAAAAATTGCTAAATAAAACACTGCTATACACCCCTTTTAGTGTTGGGTTTTTGGTCTGGTAGTCATGGAAAATTCTGGTTGATCTGCACGATCATGTTCCGAAATGTTATGTATGCAACTTCTGTAACAATTCAGTATTTACTGGACAATACGACTGTACTTTGCTTATTTATACATGTACATCGTGAACCTGTGATTTCAATTCACGTTAGATTTTCATGTTTTTCTAACAGGATTTGCTTCATTGCCTGCGGGCGTTTGCATTCACCTGGCACTGGAGGTGCAAAAACTCAAATAAAATAAAAAATAAATTCGGTTGGTATTAGGTTTGGTATTGGTTAGGTATTGGGTTGCAGTGGTGTAGCTACCCAGGTGGGGCGGCAGCCTACTGTACCACCAAAAATGTGGGGGGCACGGGGCAACCTACCAACTGTACCGGCCGAGCTAAGGGGGGAACAAAATTTTTTAGGTCGTAATTTTGATCAAAATGTACTCTAAAACGCTAATTTCGCGCGTAGCGCGCGATTTTTCGCCTATTTGGAGTGAAAAAAACCGATTTTATACCATTTTGAGCTAGGCATGGGCACCAATACCACCCAATACCAATACCAGGTATTGGTATTGGGTCTAATTCTGGTATTGGGTATTGGTTCACGTCTGGTATTGGTATTGGGTATTGGTGTTGGGTTTACGCAGGTATTGGGCCAAAATCAATACCTGATGCCAAACTCAAAAACCCAATACCAAACCAATACCAAACACAATACCAAGCACCAACCCCAACCAAACCAATACTAAAACCAATACTCAATACCATACCAAATACCCAACACGGACCCAATATCCCAATGGTGTACCCAATATCCCCAAAGGGGGGTGGGTGTCCCCCTAGCAGGTACAGTAGGTAGCAAGGTAGGTAGGTTGACGCTCCATCCTGGTACAGTAGGTAGGTCGCGGCCCGGTGGCTGGTACAGAAAGATGCGCTTTTTGGCTCAAAATGGTATAAAATTGGTATTTTTCACTCCAAATAGGCGAAAAATCGCGCGCTGCGCGCGAAATTAGCGTTTTAGAGTGCATTTTGATCAACATTTCGACCAAAATTTTTTGGTGGTACAGTAGGTTGCCGCCCCGCCTGGGTAGCTACACCACTGCAAATGCAATACCCTAATAAACCTAATACCAGAACCAATACCAGGAACCCAGTGGTATTGGTAGTGGGTATTGGTCTGTGCCTGGTATTGGTATTGGGTCTGATTTTGGTATTGGGTATTATTGGGTATTGGTCCATGCCTGGTATTGGTATTGGTATTGAGTCGCAAAACAGGTTTGTGCCCATGCCTATTTTGAGCCAAAAATCGCAACTTACTGTACCAGCCGCAGGGCGGCGACCTACCTTCTGTACCAGGATGGAGCGTCAACCTACCTACCTACTGTACCCAGGGGGGACCCCACCCCCCCCCACCCCTGCTACACCATTGGTTTTGAGCAGTGTAGTGGCAGGCAGATGGTTGCAAGGTACTCTTGGGGGGGGATGGATCCAGATGGTTGCAAGGTACCCCCTACCCAGCCTCCAGAAGGTTGCAAGGTACCCCTGGGGTCCGAAAAAAGGGTGTTTTTTGCATGCTTTTTTCTGCAAAATTGGCCGAAATGGTACTTTTTTGCATTTTGGCCGAAAATTTGCCCAAAATAGCTATTATATGGAGGTTAAGCGATTTTTGGAGTTTTGAGGTCGAAAAACACCCATTTTTGCCTATAAAAACCATAAATTTATGGTTGCAAGGTACCCTCCGGGGTGGTTGCAAGGTACCTACCCTTCCCCCCATCCCCCCCAAGGGGTGGTTGCAAGGTACCTACTCCTTAGGGGGGGAATCCCCCCATCCCCCCAGCCACTACACTGGTTTTGAGTCAGGTATTGGGTAGGCATGGGGGCAATACCGATTTTTTGACCCAAGCCAATAAATACCCAATACCCAATACCAGGGCCCACCCCCAATACTCAATACCCAATGCCTCAAATGGGACCCAACCCAATACCCAATACCCAACCCAATACTCAGGTTAAGACCCAATACCCAATACCGACCCAATTCAATACCCAAAAATTCCAAACTTGTTTTAAAAAAATGGGCCTGTTTTGGGTTTTTGATCGAATACTAAGTAAAATATGACTGAATTTCTCATTCTTCTTAACATTGCAGCTAAAAATACCGATTTCAAAGGCTACAAAATTGAAAATTTTTCACCATTTCAGGGCTCTGGAGAAAAATAGGGCAAAACAGGGGTATTGGGTGACACCCAATACCTGGAAAAGACCCAATCCAATACCCACAATACCCAATACCAGGCCCACCACACCCAATACCCAATACCGGCACCCAATACCTGGCAGTGATGTGGTTGGGGGAGTATGGGGGGGTATTACCCCCCAACTGCTAGGTAGCTTTCTTGCTCCGAAACCCATACCCCCCCAAACTGGCTAGCTACCGTATTGTCGGAAATAGAACCCCCCCATTAATTGAACCCCCCCTAAATGGCTCGAAATCAAAAATAGAACCCCCCATTAATTGACCCCCCCCCATTAACAGAACCCCACCCCCAACCTTACGTCACAGATTAGTGGTATGGTAGGGCTGTGTTGTTGTGTCAACGTTGTTTAAAGGGGAAATTACATTCCTAATCGCCTTTCAAGTTTTACAAGTGTTTAGACAGCAATGTGGGCATCACAAAAATCAAATAATTTGGTACAAACTCTCAAACATGTACCCAGGAGATTCCGTTTAAGACAAGCCACTGGGAATAAAATTCGCGCGCCGGCCGAATTTCTACCTCGCATTCAGGCAAATTGCCTGATCAAAAAGCTGTCAAGGCTAGGGTTAGAGAGATGTCGGGTGTCGGGTGTCGGGTGCCAAAAAAGTGTAGGTGTTGGGTGCCGGGTGTCGGGTACCCGCAGATGTCGGGTGTCGGTTTTTTCGACCCACACCCACCACACGACACTTACGGTTCAAAACATCAGTATTGCTTGAGAGAAGAATTTTGAGAGAAAATTTTCTTCGAACCAAATGTTTCCGAAGACGCAGAATATGGCATTTTGGTGTTTATTTCGTGTGAAAATACTTGAATTCAGTAACTTGAGCCAAAAAATTGCACTCATGATGCTAATGAGCAAAAATTTGCCTGTTTTTGGTCCAAAAACAGGTGTCGGGTGTCGGGTTTTTTTCAAAATAGATGTCGGGTGTCGGGTTTTTTTGCAACTGTCGGGTGTCGGGTGTCGGCTTTTTTTCTGAGATGTCGGGTGTCGGGTGTCGGGTACTTCAATGTCGGGTGTCGCTGTCGGTTCTACCCCCCCCTCTCCTGTCGCGTTTTCCACTTCTCTTTTTTATTTGTTTCCGTTTTCCAGCGTCCACGCTCTGCTATGTTTCATGCTCTGCTTGTCACGCTGGCTTCTCGAAAAAAAAAAAAAAAAAAAAAAAAAAAAATGAGAAAAAATAAGAGAGTTTTAGAAGGTAGAATTCTTCGAAATATAAGAAAGCGAATTCTATAGTTAGCAGTTTCAAGAAGGTTCGGATCTTTCCCTTCCTGCTTTTTGATCTGGCAATTTGCCTGAATGCGGTAATTTCCGTCCCCATTATTCTTCTTTTTTTCTTATACAATTTCTTTATATTTAGATTATAAATATAAAAAATAGTAGTTAAGAGAAATAAATATATAAAATATATATTAATTATTTTATAAAAAAAAAAATAAAAAAAAAAAAATTATATATAAATTATTTTATATTATATAGATTAATAAAAAAAAATTTTATAAAAAATAAAAAAAAAAAAAAAAAAAATATAAAAAAAAAAAAAAAAAAAAAAAAAAAAAAATAAAAAAAAAAAAAAAAAAAAAAAAAAATAAAAAAAAAAATAAATTTAAAAATTTTTAAAAAAATTTTAAATATTAAAATAAAAATAAAAAAAATTTTGTAATTATTTGATTTTTGTGATGCCACTTCTGTTAAAATTTGTAGATTGAAAGGCGATTTCTTTAAATTTGCCCCCCATTTTACCATGTTTGTGGTAGGTGAAGGGTCAATTAAGTGGGGGGTACACTACCCTTCCCAGATACGGTAGCTAGCAGTTTGGGGAGGGGTAGGACCACCTCACTGCCAGGTTTTGGGTGTGCGGTATTGGGTATTGGGTGTGGTGGGCCTGGTATTGGGTATTGTGGGTATTGGATTGGGTCTTTTCCAGGTATTGGGTGTCACCCAATACCTGTTTTGCCCTATTTTTCTCCAGAGCCCTAAATGGTGAAAAATTTTCAATTTTGTAGCCTTTGAAATCGGTATTTTTAGCTGCAATGTTAAGAAGAATGAGAAATTCAGTCATATTTTACTTAGTATTCGATAAAAACCCAAAAAGGCCCATTTTTTTAAAGAAGTTTGGAATTTTTGGTATTGAATTGGTTGGTATTGGGTATTGGGTCTTAACCTGTAGTATTGGGTTGGGTATTGGGTATTGGGTTGGGTCCCATTTGAGGCATTGGGTATTGAGTATTGGGGGTGGGCCTGTATTGGGCATTGGGTATTTATTGGCTTGGTCAAAAAATGTATGCCCCCATGCCTACCCAATACCTAACTCAAAACCAGTGTAGTGGCTGGGGGATGGGGGATTCCCCCCTAAGGAGTAGGTACCTTGCAACCACCCCTTGGGGGGATGGGGGGAAGGGTAGGTACCTTGCAACCACCCGGAGGGTACCTTCAACCATAAATTTATGGTTTTTATAGGCAAAATGGTGTTTTTCAACCTCAAAACTCCAAAAATCGCTTAACCTCCATATAATAGCTATTTTGGGCAAATTTTCGGCCAAAATGCAAAAAAGTACCATTTCGGCCAATTTTAGGAGAAGCATGAAAACACCCTTTTTTGACCCAGGGTCACTTCAACTCTGAGGCTGGGTAGGGGTACCTTGCAACCATCTGATCCATCCCCCAAAGTACCTTCACCATCTGCCTGCCATACACTCTCAAAACCAATGTGTAGCAGGGGTGGGGGGGGGGTGGGGTACCGGTAAGTAGGTAGGAGGTTGACGCTCATCTGGTACAGAAGGGAGGTCGCCCTCTGGTACAGTAAGTTGCGATTTTTGGCTCAAAATAGATGGGCACAAACCTTTTCGATAATACTACCAATACAGGCAGACAATACCAATACCATACAAACAACCAATACCAATACAGGCACAGACAATACCCACTACCAAACCACTGGTTCCTATATTGGTTCTGGATTAGGTTTATTAGGGTATTGCATTTGCAGTGGTGTAGCTACCAGGCGGGGCGGCACTACTTACCACCAAAAAATTTTGTCGAAATTTGATCAAAATCACTCTAAAACGCTAATTTCCGCGCGCGCGCGATTTTTCGCATTTGGAGTGAAAAATACCAATTTTATACCATTTTAGCAAAAAGCGCATCTTTCTTACACCAGCGACCTACCTACTGTACCAGGATGGAGCGTCAACTACCTACCTTGTACCTACTGTACCTTAGGGGCACCCACCCCCCTTTTGGATATTGGGTACACCATTGGGTTATTGGTCCGTGTTGGGTATTTGGTATGGTATTGAGTATTGGTTTTAGTATTGTTGGTTGGGGTTGGTGCTTGGTATTGTGTTTGGTATTGTTTTGTATTGGGTTTTTAGTTTGGCATAGGTATTGATTTTGCCCAATACCTGCTAAACCCAACACCAATACCCAATACAATACCAGACGTGAACCAATACCCAATACAATTAACCATACCAATACCTGTATTGGTATTGGGTGGTATTGGTGCCCATGCCTAGCTCAAAATGGTATAAAATCGGTTTTTTTCACTCCAAATAGCGAAAAATCCGCGCTACGCGCGAAATTAGCGTTTTAGAGTACATTTTGATCAAAATTACGACCTAAAAAATTTTGTTCCCCCCTTAGCTCGGCCGGTACAGTTGGTAGGTTGCCCCGTGCCCCCACATTTTTGGTGGTACAGTAGGCTGCCGCCCACCTGGGTAGCTACACCACTCAACCCAATACCTAACCAATACCAAACTAATACCAACCGAATTTATTTTTTATTTTATTTGAGTTTTTGCACCTCCAGTGCCAGGTGAATGCAAACGCCCCAGGAATGAAGCAAATCTTTAGAAATACATGAAAATCTAACGTGAATTGAAATCACAGGTTCACGATGTACATGTATAAATAAGCAAAATACAGTCGTATTGTCCAGTAAATACTGAATTGTTACAGAAGTTGCATACATAACATTTCGAACATGATCGTGCAGATCAACCAGAATTTTCCATGACTACCAGACCAAAAACCCAACACTAAAAGGGGTTATAGCAGTGTTTTATTTAGCAATTTTTATAATAATAGAGTAGTCTAAAGTGCATATATAGTTTCGGACCTCTCAGGAGACTATATATGTCACATGCATCGGGTCCTCATAAATAATGTAAGACAACACGATACATACCTATAACCATATATAATGTAGTTTGGGGGTGGGGGGGTATTGGGTACAGTATTTGAAAGGTAATAGTAATATGTATTTCCTTTGTATATTTTTTTTAATGCATTTTAGGTAATGGGCATTTTTTAGTAAATGTGTGGTTTTAGGTCATGTTTCAAAAGTCGCCAAATACCCTTTTATGAAGGGTTTTTTTTTTTCTAAAAAGGGGTAAATAGGTTATTTTTCTACCTCAAAAAGTGACTTTTTTCGTGTTTTTGGGTCTCCCCCCCCCCCCCCTTCCCCCAGGGAGGTACACTAATTTCCCCTCGAAAAGTAGGGAGGTACACTAAAGGTCGATTTATACTTCTGACTTCGGGAAGAGAAGTCAAAATCGGAGAAGTCACTACCACGCAGAAGTGCACGGCCAGGCGGTTCATTGCTTGTGGTGATTGCCTGTTCCGCTCTGTCCACTGACCCTGCCTGCCGTCCACTGTTCTTGCTCTGTTGTATGAGCTGACCGAACGGGCAGCCACAAATTTCTACTCCTACTGCCGGGCAGTCAGAGTATAATCCTGACTTAATTTCCCCGCCGGACCAGGACCTCACCTGCTCGATCTATCAATACCAGGCACTTCAGAGTATTGATCTGTGGGTATTGGTATTGGGTCTCACCAGGTATTGGTATTGGGCAGTGCTGTCGCTGGGGGAGGCAGTGGTGTCGTTGGGGGGAGGGGGGTCACCCTTGAGTATCGGTTTTTTGTATTATTTTTTTATTTTAGGATTTGTATGTTTTTTTAGGGGTATATATTTTTTTGAGATTTTTATAAATTAATGTTGTGGTAGATAAAATATGTTTTTTGGTTAAAATTTTTGTAATTTTCTTAAAATTTTTTTTATGGTATAAAAATTTTTTATTTTGGAGGAACCGGATGAGATTTTTGATTTTTGGGGTATGGTATGAATTTTGATTTTGGTATGGTATTGTTTTTATTTAAAATGGAGGGAAGAATGTACTATCGCGGGGAAATTATTGTGGGTATACCGCCCACCCGCGGTTGGGTTATTTTAAAATGGATTTTGAGGGTAAAATGGGGGGGGGGGTAGTGTAGGGGGGGGGGGGGTGGGGGGGTGGTAGGAGGGGGGGGAGGGAGTGATTAGGGGGGGGTAGGTAATTGGGGGGACACCCAGAGTAGGAGATGGGTACCCCGCCCCTACAAATGGGAGGGGTAGGGGAGGGGGGATAGGGGGGGGGGTATGGGGCCCCTCCCAGAAGATTTTGACTATATAGTTTAGTAATTTTAAAATAATTTTGTTTATAAAGATATTTTTTTAGGAGTAGGGTATAGAGATATTGATAGGGGAATGAGATATGTGAGATGGTCGCAGTTGTAGTGACATAGATATGGAAAGAGATTGATTAGAGAGTTTGTTGGTTGGCTGAAGTGATAAGCGCATAGCGTCGATCGCCTGTTCTCGAAAACAAATGGAGAAGGTAATCTTTCTGGCCATCGGCATGCCAACATTTGTTTTTTCGTTCAATTACAGTTTAGTATCATTTTGTAATTCCTACTCTCACTTTGTCAGTTCCGTCGTCGTGGCCATCTGTCAGGTCGTGGTCGTGGCGCACCCCCACCATTTTGTGTGCCCCATTTCAGCGTGCACCCTCGTCATCAACCTCCACGACGAGGCAGCGGCATTCCCACTCATCGGTCCACCTTTATCCAACGATGATGGATAGACCGAGCCCGACATCGAATGTTGAGGAATTGTGCACGGGCATACAACAACAACTGCAGGTTGGTTTGGAGAAACGTTTTTTTTTCAGTTTTTGGTTGTGGTGAAGTGAACGTGACCTCGATGGACTCCACGTGGTTTCCTTGTTTTTTACTTTTGGGAATTTACCAGGCGCCGTTTGACTTCTTGATGCCCAAAAACTTTAATTGCTGTTAGCAACTCGTATTTCTTTTCTATGTGCAAAACGAAGAATTCTGCGTGCAAATCAAAGCCTTTGGTGAAAAGTGCTTCTTAGAGATGTCCAAAACACTAATCCAAAAGTCATAAACATTTAAAGGTCATTTTACAACATCAGGTAGTCTGCCAAAAAGACCAGATAATCAGATAATTTTATCGCACATAATACCTGCTAATTATCTGTTCTCTTCTGCAGAACTTAGAACGACTACAATCGTTCACCACATCCAACAGCGACATTATTAATAAAGAGGCAGAAGGGCACAGCACATCAGTAGTTTTTGTTTATTTTTTCACAAAAATCTGGAGAAAAGTTGTGGTCGGTCCATACGCTTGCGCCTGTCTCAATGCCCATTCAATTTCAATTGCATCCCCATGTTTTTATTGTTCTTACAGTGACAATTGTAATAAAATCTAAATCATGCGCATAATTTTGATCACAGGTGTCTGGCAGCAGTCGTGTGCAACTAACGCGCCATTCTGTGCCACAGTTCGAGTCAAGTGCCTCCAACGTTCGCGTTGATTCGTTATTCGCTCGCCATTCACGTATCAGCCACCTATTCAATCCGGCTCTGGATCACAATCGCGACCAAGCGCAGCCTTCCTGTTCGAAGCTGGAATCGAATGAAATGGAGCAAGAAATTGCAACCGGTTCTGAACAGGCACCTGTCACGACGGCAACCACATCGGATATTAAACGTGAAAACGCAAATGATTCCACCTTGGATATTGAACCGTGAGTTGTAATGAAATTAACATTTTAGGCCCTCACTTCTGCGAGAGCTGTCTCGTCTATCTGCCTTTTTCTGCAAAAAAAGTTTTTCTTTTCGCCAAATAAGCAATAACCAACTTCAGTCATTTTTTTAAACTTTGGTTTTCTCGAAAAGTCAAATAACCACCATGAATATTCGAGTTTTTATTTTATGAACCAAATAAAAATATTCTCTTTCTTTCAGCAAGCCGTCAACATCGTTCGACCCTTTCGATGATTCGCTCGAACCACCAGCCGACCTGCTTGATGTTGACCTCGACTACGACGAGGACTTGGCTGACACCATGACTCAACAAGGCGACCAGCCAAGTACGGGCAATCTGGCCGCAGACCAGGTGTTGGCGGCATTGGGCAAATTCAGACAACAAGCGCACGTCGTCGACGAACCAGACCAGCTGCAGACTGGGACCCAGACAACAAACGAACAGAAAATAGAAGACAAGTCATCGTCTGAGACCGGTACGAGCAGTGACGAACAATTAAGTGATAGTGACGACCGGTCCACGACAGGAACCAGCAGCAGCAGTTCTGGCAGTTCCGAGTCTGAGGCCGAAAACGAAAAAGAAGAGAAAGCGGAGACGAAGCAATCGGGTACGCGATGGTGGCCAATCAACGTTGATGCAGTTCCCGAGTATTTCGGGGGTCTTATTGTGCACCTGAGAAAACACGTCCCGTCGCAGACCACGACCAGTCTTGTATATGTTGTCCCCACCCTATCCCTCTTTCATCACACCTCGCACCCCCATCCAGTCAACCAACACAACTTTCTGGCTACTAAAATATTTTGTTCAAATATTTCCTGCTGTTGAACGCACAGGCGTTGATTGAGATGATGGGTTCTGTTTTGGTGATTGGGTGCTTGTTTGAGACCGGACGAAGACCACGACCCTGAAATAGCAAGGAAAAGAAGCAACAGTCACAGAGATGTGCGCGGAAAAGGTGGCCAACCGGGAAGGCGGCAAGAGGTTTAGCATGGCTTTTAGATAAACAACAACCAACAACGAAGAAGAAGAGCGACGAATCAACAGCAACAAGACGGGCATCAATTGAAGAAAAGAAAGACAAGAAACGAGACAAGTCGTCGTCTCAGTCGAGGCAACGGCGGCCGACGACACCGACCCGGGAAGAGAGAACCCCAAGAAACGTCGTCGTCGCAGCCCAACCACCACCAGCAGCAGCAGTGGTAGT
This sequence comes from Rhynchonema sp. JSB1_4, assembly GCA_030248065.1. NCBI lineage: Eukaryota > Metazoa > Nematoda > Chromadorea > Monhysterida > Xyalidae > Rhynchonema > Rhynchonema sp. JSB1_4. The sequence continues at coordinate 18,120 of JASAMV010006393.1, forward strand.
TCGGAGTCGAGCGATTCGAGTCGAAGTCGGGAACGACGTCGTCGTCGACGGCCACGGAAGAGAAGATCACGCTCCCGTTCCTCCCGACGCAGACCACGACCCGAGCAGTCAATCCGACCGAGACAAGGACCAGCGATTGACCCGCTCGAAGCGCAGTGTCGTCACAATCTGGCTGGTGCGCTGACAATAGCCGAAAAGCAACTGCATCGTCCCTCACAGTCGTTGGTCGATCAAATCATGGCACCGTTGTTGATGCCGCCGTCCACTGCCGGGCTCAGACCACAACCGCAGCCGACAACTATCGGGCCGAGACAGGGTCATCATTATGTGCCCGCGCATCGACCGGGACCTGAGTCATTGCTGAAACCGATCCCACTGGCCGAAATCGCGTCGAAACGATTCAACGAACGTGCAGCGTTTGAACGTGAACGACTACTGAGGCATCGTCAGGAACGGGAACAACGACTTGCCCGGACCAAGACAAGGACTCGGACTCCGCCTCCTCGAAAGCGTTCCCGACGCGGTGGTGGCAAGGACCACGTCAGTGCTGTGGGTGTGACGAAGAACCCGAACCTCGAGCCATTGGGTGCACCTGGTCGGATCAAGGCAAGGACACCGGATCCTGTTCCGTCATTCCTGACTGGCAAGAAATTGGGCGGCAAAGGCAAGAACAACGCAAATCTCGAACCGCTCGGCGCGAAACGACGCTTTCCGATACTGGACGAAGTTGTTGACGGACCGAGACAAGGACTTGACAGCACCAGGTCCCCGGTCAAGACAACGGGCTCGCCCAAGATGCCGCCCATTACGTCTTCATCACCGATTCGGGTCAATAAACGGCCACGTCGACATTCGGAAGAATCGATCGTGAACCCGAATAAAGTGCCGCTCGGGGCTAGACGGGTGCTGGGAGCGAGTGAAATGCGAGTGGAGTCACCGCCTGGTCAGTTGGGCTGATGGTACATAAATTTTGCTGGTGTTTCGCTGTAAAATGTTGTTCAAAATGGGTTCGAAGATTTCCGATCAGGTGATTCGTTCGAAGCAGGTTCTTGTGAATCAACTCCCTTTTGGATGGTCATTGCTCGAAAGATAGTATGAACATATTTGGATTCGCTTGATTTCCATTGCAGACGTGAATCCGTGGCCCTGCTGGCCCATAGGGGAGTTGATCGGAATTCTCCGGTAGCTTGGTGTTATGTTCGTGCGCGGTCGACAACGTATCGAAAATCACAACCAAAATGAGTCGGTCACATAGTCTGACCTTCCCAAACCATCTGTCATTTAGTACCCTTGATGCACGTCCGTGTGCCCGATTCAATCACTTCACTCTTACCATCCACACATCGATGTCGCACGCCTGATCAACAAGGCAACAAACGCGGGTCACAACATTCGTCGCCGCAGACCAGAAGATCCGATGAAAGGCCCAGACGACGTTAGTGATTTAACATAGCGATTTTTGTGTTTGTTGTTTTGTTTCTTTACTCGGGCGAAACTGTTTCTTTTTATCCACCTTGCTGGGGTGATGTACTGAATGCAGATACACGAAGGCGCTAGGCTCGTCAGTGCGAACGTCTCTGGCAAATTTGCATCCAAAAAGCCCCACCAGCAGATCTTATTGCTGGGCTGTGATATTGTTTCATAACCACTCCACCCATGCACACAATGCAGTGCAGTTTATGTACAGGGCGCTCAACACCCGAACCCCGTGATCGTGAGAACGCCCAGAAAGACGTGACGCCAACGAGTGACGTCATCAAACACGCGCCCGCTACCGAAGACACGTTGTCATCGCGACCCGATCGCATATTGCCTGCGATCCAATCCTTTTCCCCTGACAGATCAAGGAAGCATGCGTCACCGCCCCGTCGCAGAACTGGTGATTCGCCCAGATATCGTGACAGAGCCAGGAATGAGAAAGTGAGTTTATTTCTTTTTGGTTATTTGCAGTGGTAAGTCCAATTGGTTGTGTTTTTCAGCCATTTTCCCAACACACTTCACCACGTAAACTATCGCCACCGCGCAGTCCCCGTGTGAAACGTGAGCCGCATTACAGTCCCAGGCGGTATGAAAGAGCCTCTGATGATACGCATGCTACTGTAAGCAATGTCAGCGGTTTTTTGTTCAGAGAAATTAGATGTAAACTCACTGATTTTGACAAAAAAGGTGAACTCGAGAAATCGGTGCCGAAACTGTTATGGACAGAAAATGTTGAAAGCTTCTATTCAGCTTATCGTGTAATTATTTTAGACCCGTCATTCGGCGCCGAGTGTTGCCGGACCGACCAGCAGCATTCACGCAGGCACGATCAACCCATGGCAAACGTTCGTGTCATCAAAACGCGAACCGCATGACAACATCAAGTCAAAGGCCGCTGCACAGAGTCGCGCAGTCGACGGTAAGTACCATTTTGGCTAATGTTGTGTTTTCTGTCTGGCAACCGTTTAATGACCACAGAAGTGTTTTTCGTAATTTTCAGACGCCCAGTGGTGATAGACAACAGCAGCGCTCAAAACCGACCGATGTCGGAGCTGTGGTCACTAAGTGTGCTGCACCAGTTGTCGAGAGGACTGATGTGAAACAAGTAATATCAGTTGATTGTTGGGCTGTTTATTTCTGATTTCGAATAGTTTTTATTTGAAATTTTTCATCCCCTCAACGTTTGGGCAAGCCGAGTGCTCCGACAGGACCATGCGGAATGACGGCAAAAACGGAAGAACCAGTTGAGAAGCAGCAGAGAAA
>JASAMV010006395.1:0-17518 GCA_030248065.1 Rhynchonema sp. JSB1_4
AAACGGAAATGGGCAAAAAACGGACGGGGTGCCGAACACCGAGCGGGCGCCGGAACTATGCAACGCCATTTTTTCTACATCACGTGGTCGGACCGCATAACTGTTGGTCGATAATCCTTGTTTCTCCCCATTGTACCGTCATAAGTATACGGTTAGACTTGTTTCTTCCATTTGTACCGTCAGAAGTCTAGGCCAGGTTTAGTTACGGATGTTGCATAATTCCGTAAGCCTGTTTAGGCTCTTTTTTCCTAGTAGGAATGATGACTGACTGCTTCCATAACACACTTTCAGCACCGTGATCTTCAGAATAGATGTTTCGTGAACATAGTAAAGTGCGATTAAAAACAGTCACTCACCAACAATAAGTCAAGGTTTTCCTGGTCTAAAAACCCAAAAATTAAAACTAACGGTCCCACCCACCCTTTAACAGTATCACCATCGCGAGCCGTCCGTTTTCTGTCCAAGTGCGCCCGACTTTCGTGTTTTTGCCTCAGTCCACTTGTGTGGAACTGTTGTCCACAATAACGACACTCAAACGGTCGCTCATTCGTGTGCAGACGCATGTGGGTCTGTCATCAATCACTCACTTCAATCAATCATTTTTCGGTGTTAATGGCGTATAACAGATACCTACCTGTTCGAAGCAAAACCAAAATGGACACATCATTCTACAGTGAAACATCAGCGTCAACGGGGACCAAAAAGTTAACCGACCAAGACGCCAACTTTTTACATTTGGCCGGCCGCGTCGAGTTCCAAAAATATTCGTTCGAAGTTTGTGGTATGTTTTTCCACCGAGCATTCAGTGAAATCATATGCAGTGATGCAAAAAATACATTACCATTACTTACCAACTCAGTCTGACCGTCTTTGCCTATTTATCATTGAACTGTCATTTCATCACAGCTATATTTAACCACAGCTAAATCCAATCACATACCTTCAATGCACCCCGTGACATGAACGGTTTGTTGCAACACGCACACGCATAGACCGGTCCACGTCTGTCCGACTGATGTGTGGACAAGTGCGTATTAAGTGTCGACTGCAGTCGGAAGTGGCGTTGACAGATGGCACAGCCGAATGGAAGCTCGCCTGTGCGTCAGCGATTATTGTTGTTGTTGGATAGTGAATTGGATTATTGCTTTGTTTGGTTCCGTATCTTTATGGGCCAGTGAACCTTTTGGGCCGCAGTACTTTTTGGGCCATGTGACCTTTTGGGCCAGGTACTTTTTGGACCACATAAGGTTTCGGACCAGGAACCTTTTGGGCCATGTTCCTTTTGGGCCAGGTACCTTTTGGGCCAGGTATTTTTTGGGCCACATGTGCATGGCGTTCTTTTTGGGCCAGGTACCTTTTGGGTCAGGTTATACCTTGCGTATTTTTCCGCAAAATATATATTTGGCAAAAACCGTTTTTTTCCGAAAAAACCCGTTTTTTTCAAATATTTTTCCAGTACTTAAGGATACCCATGGTCCAAAAACGCCCATTTTGGAGAAAATTTCGTCGGGAAATGGACTGAAACAGGCTAAAAATGCACTTGGAGACTAAAAAGTGCTCATTTTGAACTGTTCAGTACCGATTTACATTGGTTTTGACAACATCCTCTCACAACCTTGGAAAATATCTCGGAAATTTTTGGAAAAAAACCGTTTTTTTCCAAAAGTTGTCACTTGGAAAAATTTGCGGAAAAATAAAAACGTACTTTTCCGGGCCTCGAAAAAAACGGTTTTTTTTCGAAAAAAAACGGTTTTTTTCCCGGCCCGCAAGTATAGGTCAGGTACGTTTCGAGCCAGACACCTTTTGGGCCACATGTGCATGGTGTACTTTTTGGGCCAGGTACCTTTTGGGGCAGTGAACCTTTTGGGTCACCGTACTTTTTGGGCCATGTTATAGCTATCGGGCCATGTACCTTTTGGGCCAAGTACGTTTTGAGCCAGGTACTTTTTGGGCCACGTGTGCATGGTGTGCCGGGCCACTCACAACCCGCCCGTTTGACCACAAACATTCTTTTTTTGTTGATTTTTTTAGAAAAACATTCGTTTTTGTTGAAGGTTTTAGGAAGTTCACTACCGTGCATTTTGGGTTAAGGTTCAGGCTTTTAGATCAAAAACATAAGTAATATGTGGGTACCATTTGAGACAGACATGTCAGAGGGACACACCCGCGTGTTGCAGTATGCGCCTGTCTGACTGACAAAAGTGTCTATAATTACCGGTAACAAGCCACTGACAACCCGCCCGTTTGACCACAAGCATTCTTTTTTGTTGATTTTTTTGGGAAAAACATTCGTTTTTGTTCAAGTTTTTTGATTATGGAGGACGCGCTTGCACTGTTTCTGTCAACTCTTTAGACCCTATTTGTAGCCTTGTTGAAACATTAACGACTCTAGGAATGTTGGAGGTAGGAAGTGCGCATTGTTTATCGATCGCCATCAACACACAGGCATAGAGGTAGACGGCAGGTTGGGTGATGTTACATGGATGATCATAAAAGGCACGTGGGTAAAAAACATTTGACAGCTCGTGTCACATTTCGACGATTTTTATGGGTGCCCACTCTTGATCATGGTGTGATTTTTTGGGGTTTTAAGCTGACTCTAGGTCTGGAACGAAGCCAGGTTAATTTTGGTCACAAAATCTGGTTACCTGTGTACGAAGTTGTTCGAGGGTTGATATCCAAAGTAGATAGATTGCCTGTTAAAAAAAATTGACTATCCAAAAAGATTCACTGTAAGCGATATCAAACTTGGTGATCGGATGGGACCGATTATGTCTTGGTGATGTGACTTCTTTGAACTAAGGATATTAAAAAACCACAGTGATGCCACTCATTTAGAGCAGCGTAAAATATGTCCTCCGACCTAAGATGAATAACTTTTAAGCTGGAGGAATTTAGTACTCCAGTAATGTTCTTAACATCCTTAATGCAAGAAACACGTGTGACCAAGGCAAGTCACATCCGATCCGATCACCAAGCTTGATATCGCTCTATGTGTAAAGAGGGTACAGAATCTAATGTGTTGTTTTGATCTCCATATATAGCGTGGTCAAAAAGTACCTTTGCCAGGTTAAGGATACTACATGTTGGAAATGCGATGTGAATGGTCTTCGACTAGGGAGTAAATTGGTACTGACTGACGGTTTTCGGACACGACGAATTTGAACAAGGGCTTAATTTTTGGTCCGGACTCCGGACATTCTAGAATCAACAATCTGGTCTCCTACTGGGGTAGTGCGCCCGTCAGTGAATCCGCCCATATAAAAACACCTCTGCCATAATCTTTCACTGACGTAACCTCACGCTTTCACCTCTGACGTAATCACATGGAGCCCACGTGAAAGAGAGACATACCCGCGCGTTGCAGTATGCGTCTGTCTGACTGACGAAAGTGACTGCCTTGGGAACATGGCCCAAAAGGTACCTAGTCCGAAATATAAAGGCCCAAAACGTTTACCTGGGCCACAAGGTAGACATGGCCCAAAAAGTACGTCGTGCATATGTGGCCCAATAGGTACCAGGCCCAAAAAGTACGCCATCGCCATGCACATGAGGCCCAAAAGGTACCTGGCCCAAAAGGTGCGTGGCTTTAAAGGTTCCTGGTCCAAAACCTTATGTGGCCCAAAAAGTACCTGGACCAAAAAGTCACATGGCCCAAAAAGTACTGTGGCCCAAAAGGTTCACTGGCCCATAAAGATACGGATCCCTTTGTTTGTATCGTATCACAATACGGCATTTGGAAACAATTTTCTCAACAAGTTTTGCTTACTGTGGAAGAGACATTCAAAGCACAACGTCGCTAAGGCACTGTCCTATAAAACCGACCTTCGAAAAACATTTATCTCGGCATAAAAAACGGGTGTTTTTCTTATATACAGTCAAACCTGTTATAAGAAACGGCTCGGGAGACGAAATTTCGTTTCTTACAACGAATAATTTCCTATAACTTATCATTTTTTCACATGCGGTATAGGACTTGGACACAAAACGCTGGTTCTAAAACGTGGGATTTCCTATAGCGAAATTTCATACGAGCAGGTTTGACTGTAATCCGTCGGTAAGCAACTTGATGACTCAATTTGGCCAAACTTCATTCCCACCTGTATGCGTGCGGCGATGCCTGACCAGATCACTCGGTTTCTGGAAACGCTTGTTGCAATATTCGCACACACGCGGCTCCGGGGTTTTGTTGCGGGCAGAGGCGACTGCTGCCTGTTTTCGGGCGGGCATGGTCTGAAAGAACACAGAGACTAAGTTTATGCTGGAAAATGACCTGGTGTAGAACCTGGTCTTGTTATTATTGTGTAGATGTTGACAGCACTGCTGGACGTCCGTCCAGCCTTGTTTTGCCCATTTCTAGCATCAAAGAAAGAGGTAAGTGCTTGTTTTCTCCCATTGTAGCATCGAACTTTGAGGGACATCTCAAAGTACGACACTGCCTGTGGCACTTTGATCCTAGTTATTGTGTCGATGTTGATTATTGCTTGTTAGGCCTTGGTTGATTTGTGAACAACTATGCCTTGATTTGAGTGCAACGCGTTTGGAATATTTCTGTCACTTTCCGAACAGGGTGCAACAACAAAATCTATAAACCCCATTTCCAGAACCATTTGAAAAGCACGAATGTTTCAAACTTTTCCACGACGCTAAAAGCCGGTATTGGACGATCTCGTCCAGTACGTTCTTGCTTGGTCACCACGCCAGATTTCGACCAGCGTAAAAGTTTTACTAGCTCATTTTACATTGTTCGAAATTGCTGTCATCACTAACTCTCTAAATACCACTAGTGGATCCAGGGGGGCACAGGGCCCTAGGCTCCCCTTTGATCAAAGTGGTCCATCAATGGGGCCACCATTTCGGACAGACGAAGGAAAAGGGACCCCAAAATCGCAAGATTTTCACTATAATGCACTTCAAAGGCCCAAGAGTCGCGCGCTTCGCGCGTCAGACACACCCACTTTCACGACATTTTGGCTTTCGCGTGTGCAAAAAGTGCAAAATCATCGGGCGCTGCGGGCACATGCTCATATTTCGCGCATGGTATGCAACTCAAAGATATCAAAAAAACAAGCACAGGATAAAAACGATTTTTGAGAAATCAAACATGCGCTAGACAAAAATAACTTTTGGTATTTGCTATACTTGCGTATTTTTCCGCAAAATATATTTTTAGAAAAAAAACCGTTTTTTTTTTCGGAAAAAAAAACCGTTTTTTTTCCAAATATTTTTCCAGTACTTAAGGATACCCATGGTCCAAAAACGCCTATTTTGGATAAAATTTTGTCTGGAAATGGCCTGAAACAGGCTAAAAATGCACCTGGAGAGTAAAAAGTGCTCATTTTGAACTGTTTAGCACCGATTTATATTGGTTTTGACAACATCCTTTCGCAACCTTTGAAAATATTTCGGAAATTTTTGGAAAAAAAACGGTTTTTTTCCAAAAGTTGCCACTTGGAAAAATTTCCGGAAAAATAAAAACGTATTTTTCCGGGCCTCGGAAAAAAACGGTTTTTTTTCGGTTTTTTTTCCGAAAAAAAAACGGTTTTTTTCCGGCCCGCAAGTATAGTATTTGCCCCCCCCCCCCGACCCTTCGCCGACAGCTGGGTCCGCAACTGCGACATACCCTCAATACACAATGAGGTCAAGCGAACAACAAGGCACCAAACAGCTGCATACCTCCAATTTCGTGCCTTTCCCACCGATCCCGTCCTGCTGCGGTGATCCCTCCGCAGCAACACTCGTACAAGGAGGAGGAGGTGCCATCAACATATCAGCGCTCAGCACATCCGCAATCACCGATGATAAATCAGCGGGCAGATTCTGATTTTTCGGATCGCCAAAGTCGGCCGACGTTGTTGCGGGTGCTGCGTTCGGAATAAAATGACCCGCTCCGGTAGATGGACCGGACTCAGGACCGGAGCTGGTCGTCGTTGGCGGAGGAATGTTGTGAGTGAAGGCGGACGGTGACCCGAGCCAGGTGTCCAGAGGCGAATCATCAGGTTGATGGGCCAGTTGTTGACTCATGTGTGATAAATCGTGTGCCACTGAAAGAAATTATATCGGTTGGTCTTCAGATGAAAGGAAATTACCGAATAATAAAACGAAACTTATTAGACGAACCAGTTGTATTGTCATAGACCATTGTTGGATAGCCACCGCCGTACTGCCAATCGTTGAAATAGCCCATCGAGTAATCCTGCGCAACAAATAATCCAACGTTCTACATGATCTGTTCGTTCCATTATGAGCTATTGATCCGACACCAGCAATTCGTTTTCTCCGGCACAGCCAGTCAAAAAAATGCAACGCCAACGCCAAAAGTCGTACAGTATATGTAAATCGCCAGTGCATTGTGCAAAACAATCATTCAGACATCCCAAATTTTACCTGACTCTGATGACCGGATGTCCACCACTGCACATGTGACGGGTCATCATGCACCATATCGATCGGCTGCACATATTGTTGCTGTTGTGGTTGACAAACCGGCTCGGTTGTGGCATTCGGTACAATATCAGGGCCACCGGATGCATTATGTGCGCTTGGCATTGCGGAGGGCTTCTCGGGCGCTGGCGCTTGCTGCAAATTTTGTTTGTCTTCAAATAAACTTATTCGGATTGTACGCATGGGAGCAACTTCTCTTCTATTCGTTTTTCACTCTGGTCAGCAAACACGTCAGCACAACCCATCGTTATAGCAACATTCGTGCTGACAAATTTTACTCACATGCCCATTACTGAAAAATTCAGCCCGATTGAAAAAATTGTTTTACTGGACAGACCTCACAATAATGAAACAGCAGTGAGTTTTGTCTGTTTCGGCATGTTTTCACACACGAGCGAGGTGCCTGGCCTCATCGGTGCAAACACCTTTGGCCAATTGACCTCATGTCAGCCTGGGGACGCCAGCCACGTCGCTAAATGGTGGTACACGGAAGTGACGGACAATCACCAACCCACCATCTGTTCTGGACTGTTGACAATATGGACTGATCCCAATATGCGCGCTCTGAGCCCGACATTTGTCGTTTGACGAGGACGAGGATTAATGCATAATTTTCAGTTCTGTTAACATGTCCTGTGATCTGTCCTGATGTCCGTGATCTTTCTCTCTCCTTGGCGCTTTTTGTAGCTTTTATTTGCTGTGGTTTTGTTATAACCAGTGTTGTAACTATTTTCATTTCCGTAATTGTCCCACCCGGTCTTGTAACTGTGCTTCTATCACTAATTTACGTGCAGGGTTTTATGCGTCATTAGAGCAATAAACCAACCAACCTCCAAAAATCACCACGAGCAGATCTCACTGCTCGTGTAGGTTCCGTATCTTTATGGCCCATTGAACCTTTTGGACCACAGTACTTTTTGGGCCATGTGACCTTTTGGGCCAGGTACTTTTTGGGCCACATAAGGTTTCGGACGGGCCACGCACCTTTTGGGCCATGTGACCTTTTGGGCCAGGTACTTTTTGGACCTCATGTACATGGCGTACTTTTTGAGGCAGGTACCTTTTGGGTCAGGTACGTTTTGGGCCAGGTACTTTTTGGGCCACATGTACTTGGTGTACTTTTTGGGCCACATATGCATGGCGTACTTTTTGGCCCATGTACCTTGTGGCCCAGATAAGCGTTTTGGGCCAGGTATACATTCCGTATCTTTTTGGGCCAGTGAATCTTTTGGGCCACCGCACTTTTTGGGCCAGGTGGTTTTTGGGCCACGTTACATTTCGGACCTTTGGACCACGTGTGCACGATGTGCCTGCCTACATCGCATTTCCAACATGTAGTATCCTTAACCTGGCAAAGGTACTTTTTGACCACGCTATATCAGAACAGAGCTCAGAACAACACAATAGATTCTGTACCCTCTTTACACATGGGGCGATATGAAGCTTGGTGATCGGATCGGATGTGACTTGCCTTGGTCACACGTGTTTCTTGCATTTAGGATGTTAAGACCACAAGTTGAAAAATGTTTGCTCTCGCAAACAAACTAGTGGAAATATGGCTCTCCCCGTTCATGTAAAAGCTACCGCGCACGCCCCGATTATTGGAATACTAAATTCCTCCAGCTTAAAAGTTATTCATCTGAGGTCGGCGAACATATTTTACGCTGGTGGAAATGAGTGGCATCACTCGTTTTTTTAATATCCTTAGTTCAAAGAAGTCACGTCACCAAGACAGAACTGGTCTGATCCGATCCCTAAGTTTGATATCGCCTTTTGGATAGTCAAGTTTTTAACAGGCAATCACTTTGGATCACAATCCGCAGTTAAACCTCGAACAACTTCACACCCAAGTAACCAGATTTTGTGACCAAAATTAATCTGGCGTTTTCCGGATGCAGCAGCTTACAAAACCCCAAAAAAATCACACCATGATCACATGATCAAGAGTGAGCACCCATAAAAACCGTTGAAATGTGACACACGCTGTCAAATGGTTTTTACCCACGTGCCTTATATTATCATTCATGGAACATCAACCAGCCTGCCGTCTACGTCTATACTTTTGTGTTGATGGCGATCGATAAATAATGTGCACGTTCTACCTCCACCATTCGGAGAGTCGTTAATGTTTCAACAATGCTACAAATAGTGTCTAAAGAGTTGACAGAAACGCTGCAATTTATTTTTTCCCGTATCAAAAAACTTGAACAAAAACGAATGTTTTTCCCAAAAAAATTAACAAAAAAGAATGCTTGTGGTCAAACGGGCGGGTTGTCAGTGGCTTGTTACCGGTAATTATAGACACTTTTGTCGGTCAGACAGGCGCATACTGCAACACGCGGGTATGTCCCTCTGACATGTCTCTCTCAAATGGTACCCACATATTACTTATGTTTTTGATCTAAAAGCCTAAACCTTGGCCCCCAAAATGCATGTGGTATCTGTTGTGCAACTTTCACATAATCGACGCTAGATCAGTTCACCACAGGTACTGTAGACGTGATCCTGGTTCAGGCCGTCAATTGAGTAAAAATAAACATGTGGCCCGGCACATCATGCACATGTGGCCCAAAAAGTACCCGGCCCAAAACGTGCTTGGCCCAAAAAGTACCTGGCCCAAAAAGTACGGTGGCCAAAAAGGTTCACTGCCCCAAAAGGTACCTGGCCCAAAAAGAATGCCATGCACATGTGGCCCAAAAGGTTCACTGGCCCATAAAGATAAGGAACCTGCAAATTTACGGTTGGGATTCAGAATTGCAGAACTGAAGATTATGCCGCTCACTGTCAAACAGTCGATACCATGATCGGGAATAGCAATTTCAAGTCACTATGCACCGAATAGAATGTAAATTATAAGGTCGCTTGAGGGCACGTTGGAAATCAAAATAATGTTCCAAAATGTTCACCGTATACAGCAGGTGGTTTCACTCAAGAGAGTCAATATGGAGAGATTGGACTGCAGCTGCTTTATTTCTTCAAAAAAAAATTAAAAAATCACCCCTTTCACCACAAAGAAACAAAAACGAGCTCACATGATACGCGACGGCGCTGGAATGGACGCGTTTCATATGACGACGACAAGCAGTGCCCAGTTTGAATCGTTGTTGACAATATGGACAGATGAATGGACGATAGTTGCTGGAAAAGACAGAAAAGCTAATTTATATGCAGAACTTTTGAAAGTCACAGTTTTTTTGAATATTCTTCGGTTTTGTCAACAACACCAAATCATATCGAAACCAAACAACAATATCACAATCCGAGTTTCTATCTGGGCCACATAACACATTTCTGCCGTCAATGCAGTACCTGTGCACGACACAGTGTCGTCTCAATTGAGACTGGTTGGTGAACGTTTTGTAGCATTGCGTGCAACGATACGATCGTGCACCCTGATGGCGTCGGATATGGTCCTGAAAAAACATTATTTTCATGACAACTTTTAAGAATTTGAAAAAAATCACAAAGTCACTTTACCTTCAACGACCGATGCCAGCCAAAGGACATTCCACACGTCCGGCACTTGTAGAGCTTGTTGCCGGTATGCGTCTGAACAGAAATAATCGAATCTAACCAGTTTTTTCTCTAAACCAAAAACACGCGAACGAAATTAAAAAATACAATCAGAACCTGCAGATGATCCCTAAGATGTGTTTGTCGTCTGAACATGGCCGAGCACTGGACACATTTGAATGGATAGAGCACGTGCAGCTGCAATCGGTCGGCCGTCGATGTGGTTGACGTCAATTTGGTGGCACCCGGCGGCCGCAGCTCAACCACCTGCACATCATGAACATGTTTGTTTTCACAAGAAAATGAGGGACACATAATTTGTTTTTCGTTTCCGTTATCGCAGGTTAAACGTTATCGTAAGCAAAACGCAAGTGGTAACAGCTTAAACAGCCGTCAAGTTTATACCGCATACGAAACATTTTTCGATTCCAGTGAAATGTCAGAACAAGGCAACTTTTTCCAAAGCTGCCAACATCCCAAAATGCCACACTTACTTGTCCGCCAGGCGTTTCCATCAGCGGCTGCTGCATGTTGACGGCTGGATTTTGTGCTGAATCGGCCTGAACAAAAATTTGAATTTGCTGTTAAAAACAATTGAAGTGGAATGTTTTCAGTCGGAAACTTCTAAACGCACAATTCGACTGCTCTGGTTCTTATGTCGTTGCATGTGGGCCTTGTAGACTCGCGCTGTGATGAACGTCATATCACACAATTGGCACGATCGAAGAAGACTGCAAAATTTCAAGTTTTCACAAATACTGTCATAAAATTCTGAAAAGAAACAAAAATTTACAAGAAGACATGACAAGAACACGCACAATTCCTTTCTTCGTTTCCGCCTGGCGTGCGTGCGCATGTGCTTTTTCAACGCCCACGCACTGCTCAGTTCGCGCAGACACTGACCGCAACGATGTGTGCGCAAATCGAGATGCGCTGCAAGTGAGAGAACGGATTTAACCAGATTATCATTTTTATTTAAACGTGTAACGGAGAGTTGCTGTTGGTTGAACACAAGTCATTGATCAAGTTCAATCGTGCTAAGCTTATGACAGTGAAACGCTCTGAATTTCTGATGCGATAAACACCTAGCCCAACAACAAGCGCGACTTTTGCACCTTTTGACTTTTTTGAAGGACGTGACGTGGTGAGTGGGACATGGAGCTGATTATTTTCAAAATAAAATCGGGAAACTTTTTTTACAAAAATCTGCTCGGTATACGTAACCTTGATCACCGATACAAACAACCATCACAACTAACGGAAGGTACGCACAAATTTCATACGGACGGAGACGGCATGTTGATGTGTCAGCTTCAGTTCCTAATTCGCCATGATCCGACAAGCCATGTTGGGCGAGCGAGTACAATCGCCACCAAAACTAAAATCACGAAACAAAAGCGGTCCCAAACACACCTTTCGACCTGACATGTCTCTGCAACGAGCCGGACGTGGTGAATGTCTGTGGACACATCACACATTGATATGGTCGGTCACCGGTGTGCGTTTGTTGATGACGACGCATGTCCGATCGGTGAGAGGTCTGAGAATTGGGAACGCTTTCTGTTGGTGTTTTCATCAGATTCGATCAATTTTTTCCATCAGCGGGAGCGGACGGCGGTACCATTTCTTAAGTTTTGTTGGCACTGCATTTCCACGACAGAGTTGATTGTGGCACAGGTTTTTGAGGGCCGTAAAAACGTCACGCCTTACGTTATGGGGTAATTAGAGGTCCAACCGTATCGCAAAATACAATCCAAACAAACGTTCGCGCAGAAAGTTGAAAAAACCTCCTAGTCATCAATGGCAAGTAAATACAAGATACGGTGAGCCAGTAACCACCCGTCTAAAATTCAACAAGGCACCAAAAATTCCACCCGGACCTTATACTGACACGTGGCGCACTGAAACATCACCACGCCATTCACAATGCGTTGCGTGTACCCACTAGACGGCGGAATCGGTTTGGATTTCCTTGCCGAGACAGCAGTGGACTTGGTCCCGGTCTGAGTCGAGCTGCGACTGCCAGCTATGGCCGCTCGACGCAATAGCTTGTCACTGATTGATACCAGTGAAGCGGCCTGCAATGGGTGCAAATAGAGTGTATTACTCGCTTTATAATGAGGAGAGTATAGGTTGAAATTCAGAGCGACTGACAAAGAAATGGCATCAATGGAGTGGCTAATGAGTGCATACGAATGCATTTTTATAAGCACAGTTGGTTACGGCGGATCATGGCTTATCACACACGCTTTATTCTACGTTTCCTTCGCCACGAGAGTAAAACATTTCTCACACAGCGATGCATAAGCCTTCAATTCAATGCTTTCAAACAATCAGTCAGTTTTCCAGTTGCTTACCAAAGTCAACGGTTGAGCGGTGCGCGCTTTCGGTGTTTTCCTCGGTTCCCCAACCAGACCACTTTCAATCATCGCGTCAGTGAGCACATCGGACCCGGACTGGAAATCAAAAAAACTGTTCAGCACATCTGAATCAGTTAACAGAGTAAAGCACAAGATACCTGTTGTTTCGAAGCGACTGCATTCTGGCCCGAAGCACTATTAATCTGATTCGTGTTATATTCATCCGTAATCCGTGTCATCAACGCGTGTGCCCCGGACAATTGACTGCAGTCAGCCGTTTTGTCACGATGTTTGCCGATCACTTGGGGTTGCACTGGACAAATAGAGAAAAACGTTTTGACATGGTAAAATTCATCGAGCGAAAAAGAAACAAAAACGCCAAAACTGCACTCACGATTCTGTCTGATCAATTCATACGAATTGATGGTTTCCTTGATCTCACTCCAATCCAAATCCAGCAACTGATCATGTCGTCGTCTCATGTGCACATTGAGCGGCTGTGGTTTCTTGAATGTACACGAACACAACGGACATTGCAGACGGGGCCCATCCGTGCTCGCGATGGTTAGGTCAAGGGGTTTAGCTGAACAGATGATAAAGCGAAATTACACGTTGATTTTGTGACAAAACAACATTAAAACGTTTTGATGAATAATTGCTGTTCAAATTGAGGATGTTTGTCAGGTTTGTGGACATTTCGACTTCAGACAGAATGGCATCAAAGTGCCCTGAACAACATGCCTCCTGCAACTTTGGCCGCAAATCTGCAAAAAATGTTCAAACCAAAAAAGACTGTTCAACCTTTCCCAATTTGTGCATTATCCTGTTCATTATGTTCGCCAATCACCACCGTGCCAGTCGTGCCTGTGGGCACCGGATGCAATTGTTTGATGTGACGCCGAAGGTTGCCGCTCTGCAACAACAAAATCAAACAAATTAATCCAAAAACACCAAAGAAACACCCACGTATAGTCTGTTGATTAAATATCGACATAGTGTTGTAACCCCATGCAGGCAAATTTGGAGCGGGTTAGGTAAACACAAATGTTTCACCCTTGCCAACACAGGCTGCTGGCATTCAACACTAGTGGTTCTGTATGACATAAAACCACGTGGTCTGCCAACCAACCAAAACGACTGATGTTTAACTCCAACAGCCTGAGTTGACAAGGGTGAAACATTTGTTTTTACCTAACCCGCTCCAAATTTGCCTGCATGGGGTTACAACACTATGTCGATATTTAATCAACAGACTATACCTGAGTGAACTGTATGCCACAAAGAGGACATTTGTGCGGCTTCTTCTCAGCGTGCACCGCCGTGTGGTACATCAGCGCGCCCTTTTGTGTGAACGTTTTGCCACACGTTGGACACGCGAAAGGACGAGCACCTACGAACGGGTCAATAGTCTTGTACATGATGAACCTGAGCAAAATTCCTTACCAAATGTTTGTGGCTTGTGTTTCTAAAAGTATTGAAAACAATGACGTATGGTTGAGAGGAGAAAATGTTGTGATGTCAATTGTGCAGCGTAAAGTCCAGCCACCAGCTCATGAGACGACTTTTTTTAAAGCTTGCTTGGCCAGATTCAAAAATGCTCCGGGATGGTTGCAAGGTACCTACCCTTCCCCCAAGGGACGGTTGCAAGGTACCTACCCCATCCCCCCAGCCACCACACTGGTTCCAGGTTTTAACAGACGGGTCACCGTCAGTACAAATGCACCAGATGACCACACGACTCCAAAACACACATGGGCTAGCTTTATGCTCGCGTGAAACAACAACGATCACCTAAGCACAATTCACGCGTTTGGGGAACGAACTGGTTGCAACAAATATCAAAGAAACTCACCGGTGTGTATAACAGCGTGTCGATCAAGCGTGGACTTGCGATTGAAGCACTTCAGGCAAACCTGTATTCGAGTTCATGTTCATTTACGCAGACATTTACCACTCCACAAACAAAACCGTTCCTTTCAACCTCGCATTCATATCTGGTCATTTTCGGTCTTCTGTTCTGCAAGCCAGCTGGTTCGTCCCTCCGTTCTGTCGTCTTGCCCACATCAGAACGGGCGCGCACATTTCGTTGTGGCTCAATGGCCGTGTATTTGCGTCGTTTTCGGGTTGGACGCGTGTGAGACATGGCCGCCCTGTAAAGTACGGAAATAAACTTACATACAGTTTTCAGCTTCTGTCTGGAATAGCCAAAGAGCTGTAAAACCGTAGGGCGGGGTCGAAAACCCCTAAAAACGTTGCTTTTCGTTTTCGAGGTTTTCCTAGTCAGGGTTTTTTGGTTTTCAACCGCAGCTCCTTGTTGTTTGGGGAGAATAAGGCATGTGCTGATTTAGTACCACGAGCCATTTAACTTAATGTGAACGTCGACATTTCGAGATCAATAAAGCATTCTTTGTTAAGGAAGGGACTAAAGCACAATAATTATGAAGCAAACCTGAGCTGTTTGTGCATGGTGTCATGCTGTCGTGCATCAGCCAGATTCGTGCTCAACGCGCCACATTCGCGACACACGATGACGTCATCACGCTCGACAAGCACCAAACGTTGGTCGGCACGAACTGGGCACATTTGGATTTTGAATTTTTTTCAACACAATTTTTTTTGAACACTTCGCTACATTTTGAACATGTATTCAAATTTGGTTGCAAATTTATGTACCTTCCGAGCTGGTCGGGTCTGGCGATTTGCGATGACTCTCACGCTCATGACGAAGCAATTGGGTCTGAAAAGGTGGGGCAAAAATTAAAGCGATTGGCGATAAATGCACCACAGCTTCTTAAAGGTACCAGACCAGACAGGGCGATTGTAGCATCTAAAAAGGCTCAATTATTTTAAAGACATCATTATAAAGCACTGCACAAAAAGTGTCATTTATTAACATGTCCGTCTGCAAAATAACGTCTAAAAGCATCAAAACGGAGCTGAAAATACCGCGATAAATTCACAAATGTTTTCCTTTTCTCACTTTAGACAATGGTATTCTCTTTATATAGTGCAAGACCTCAAGCCAAACGTACATGATACACGAATTCCTCCAGACACAACACGCATACAGCCATGTCATCCGAGAAATGCAGCTTGATGTGACAGCGAAACGACGCAACACGACTGAATTTGCGATGACACGTGGGGCAGATCAGCTCGTTCTGCAAAAAAAGTTATGGTATTTCGAATTATAGTCAATCGGTGAAAAATAAGCAAGACATTCTTCGCGAAACATCAACCAAACCAACCCCGTGTTTGTATCCGGGCGCCATCATTGAATGCAACAATGTGTGCAAGTTCATGTTCCTCTCGTGATTGAATGACTCGCCACACGATTCACAGCTGTATCGTTTTCGATGTTCACATTGTTTGATGTGGTGGAAAATGTCCGTCAGCTTCACCAACTGGTCACAAGTGTCGCAACGAGTCGCATACACCTTAACAATCTCGTTTTTGTTCTCACGTTCATTATTACTTTCGAAGTGATCTGCGCGCAGTGCGCCTGACAGCAAAGATAAGCCAAAGGCATTATAGTTCCAATTTTTCAAGAAAAGTACATTTACTGAAAAAAAAAACGTTTTTTTTTCGACATTTTTCCAGGCCAGAAGTTGGTCGCCTATTCAAATGGGGTATAATTCGGCAAAATGTGATCTAGGATTGCTTCATGAGGAAAAACATTCCACACAAGTCGACCAAAACACATAAAAAAGAAAAAGGTGTTTTTGCACGATTTGAGAAACTAAGCTCGCGACTTTCCAAGATTTCCTTCAAAAATTTGAAATTTTTTCCGAAAATTTTGTCCCTGCCCGGAAAAACATCGGTTCGTTACGTTATTTTGACCTCTGAAAAAAAAACGACCTTTCTCATCTGCAACTATACGCCACGCCACAGTATTATGAACAGAATAAGATTCGCACAAAACCAAGCCAACCTGCTTCAGATTTATGTGACCGGATGACTGCGCCAACGCCGGTCGATTCGAGTCAGTCGCACGAGAAAAGTCGGCCCGCCGTTTGTGCGTCAAAGATTGCTGATCCAAGTTGAACAGATTCTGTGCACCTCCGGCGCTCGTTGTTGCTGGGCCGCCTGCGCGACGCGCAAGAATATTTCAAAAACATACATTCTTGCACCGGCCGGGTTAGGACCAGTGCTGTGGCTACTTTGGCGGGGCGGGTAGGGGGGTAGTGTACCTGGGATTTTGGGGGAAACTCGGTTTGGGGGCAGTGTACCGTAAAACCTAAAATACAAGGGGGCTGTATTTTTTCACTGACCCCTTTTAGGGGGGGCTGTATTTTTGGGGGGGGGGCTCTATTTTGGGGGGGGCTGTATTTTTTCGCTGCCCAAAATCTCAAAAAATGTTCCAAAAATACCCCTAAAATGGAGTTCTGTCAGGGTGTTACTGGTCATTATTGAGTGTTTTTAGGTGCAGATCTTCCATAAAAGGCTTTACGTCATCATATACTCAACCACAAACGTTGTACACAAGGTGTCTTATACAAGAACTTGACTTTACGACCCCCAAGCGGGGAATTCCAAGTTGGGGGGCTGTATTTTTGGGGGGCTCTACTTTTTCACTGACCCCTTTTAGGGGGGCTGTATTTTTGGGGGGCTCTATTTTAGGGAATACGGTAGTTCCTGGGGGGAAGGGGGTCCCCCCTTAAGGTACACTAACCGCCGCGACCAATGTACACTAGCAGTGTAGTGGCAGGCCCATGTGTGGGAGGTAAGTATGATGCGGGGTTGGGACCGGAAGCGTGAGAGGTATGATTTTGGTCACCCAAAAAGGCGAAAAAACACCGTTTTTGTGATACAACTTTGGCCAAAAATTGAGGTAAAAATAGTGCTTTTTCAAAATTTTCGCCGAAAATCGCCTAAAAATAGGTATTATGGGTGGGTTTGCGCGCGGAGCGCGC
Organism: Rhynchonema sp. JSB1_4; assembly: GCA_030248065.1. Taxonomy (NCBI): domain Eukaryota; kingdom Metazoa; phylum Nematoda; class Chromadorea; order Monhysterida; family Xyalidae; genus Rhynchonema; species Rhynchonema sp. JSB1_4. The sequence goes on from JASAMV010006395.1 coordinate 17,231, forward strand.
GATTTTTGGGAAAATAAGGTCGAAAAACATCGATTTTTGCCTTAAAAAGGTATAAAATTGCTTGTGAGAGGTATGATTTGGAGTTGTGAGAGGTAAGTACTCAACCCCCCCAACCCCCCTCGGGTTTTGTGGTAGGTAAGTGCTGAGAGGGGGGTAACCCCCCCAACCCCCCCCCCCCCAGCCACTACTGTGTACACTAGTACAGTTAGTACACTAACCGCCGCGCCAGGTACACTAACCGCCTCAATTTTTGCCCAAAATAGGCATTTTTAGGCCTAAAATTGGCAT